>LBLO01000722.1:0-17456 GCA_004354395.1 Chondrostereum purpureum | reverse complement strand
TTACAATTCCTGTTAATACTTCAATTGCAGGCTCTCCACCGTCTAACTCCCCGTGAACAATATGACCGCGGTTTCCGTCTCAAACGCGCATCTCTCGCCTCTATTCATCACAAAGAACTTCC
Organism: Chondrostereum purpureum; assembly: GCA_004354395.1. Lineage (NCBI taxonomy): Eukaryota > Fungi > Basidiomycota > Agaricomycetes > Agaricales > Cyphellaceae > Chondrostereum > Chondrostereum purpureum. The sequence goes on along the minus strand of LBLO01000722.1, from coordinate 17,334 downwards.
AAAAGCGGAATGGGTCAAGCCTGAGGAGGTACGTTAGCTATCTCTTTTGTCGTTGCGTGACCTAACTTGCGACTTCAACATTCAGGATACGCGGGTCCTCGCTCAACACGTCAAGAACGTAGAGAAGGAGAATAACGAGAGGAAGTACTGGGATAGCATCTCTGTGTCGAGGAAGTAGGAAATCATTGTATCCAACTCCCGCAATTAGATTTTCCTGCTGCCTGACAGAGTATTTGCTTGCTGTCCAATCACACCAAAGACATTCCGCGTCGGCCTTCGAGGATCCCTTTCAGCTTCATACTGAGAATGGTTATAGCATTTCAACGCTCAGAACACTTAGGCTTGTGCATTGAGACAGACATTGTTGTGTGGCTAAGGTCATAAATGCAAGATGAATCTAGATTTTAGTCTAGTCTATGATGATACATCTAAGTGATGCGTAATACAGAAATTGGTACATGTTTAAATCATTGTTGATCCTAATTTTTACAAGGCCTTATCGAGCGGAGAAGAGATGGGAGTACCCCTAGCCTTATAGAAGTCAATGATCTTCTTGCCCACAACAGCGATGTTGGACCCGGTGATACCGAATTTCTCATACACCTTCTGGTAAGGAGCAGATGCACCCCATGCAGGGAGACCGATTTGCTATAGAGTGGTCAACTTGGGGCGCAACAGAACATATGGAAGCATAAGCTTACCTCGTGCGAGTATCTCTCCCATCCGGCAGTGGAGTATGCCTCCACGGACAAGATGGGGGCACCGCCGCGAAGGACGCTAAGCCTGTACTCCTTGGGTTGCTCATCAAAGACCTTCCAGCAAGGGATGGAAACAATGCGAGTCTTAATACCCTCAGCCTTGAGCTTCGCAGCTGCCTCAACAGCAATGGGCACCTCAGATCCGGCGGATACGATGGTCAAATCTGCGTCTTCCACTTCAACGAGGACGTAACCTCCGCGAGAGGCGTTCTCGATGGTCGATCCCTCCAGGTTGGGAAGGTTCTGCCGGGATAGAGAAAGAACAGAGGGTGTAGACCTGGAGAGCAAGGCAATTTTGTAAGCAGCAGATGTCTCATTTCCGTCAGCAGGGCGCCAGAAAGCCAAGTTGGGAAGGGCACGAAGGTGAATAGCGACCTCGACCGGTTGATGGGTGGGACCATCTTCACCGAGACCAATGGAGTCGTGGGTTGCTATGAACGATGGTGGTTAAGGTGGGCAGCAATGGTGATGTATTGCAATGGCACTTACCAACCCAGATGACTTGGTGACCAGTCAAAGCAGATAAACGCAAGGCACCAGCGGCATAAGAGACGAAGTTCTGACGAGGAATGAATGATACTGGGAGATAAAGTGATGATAAAAACACACCAAGAAGGTCGCAACGAAGGGAATAATACCACCATAGGCAGCGATACCATTGGCGATAGCTCCCATACCATGCTCACGAATACCGTACCGGATGTACTTGCCAGCGTACGTGCCAAGTCCGGTACTGGGAGGTTGGAAATCGGAGACTCCCTTGACCTTCGTCAAGTTGCTAGGTGTAAGATCAGCAGATCCGCCCAAGAGCTCGGGAAGGACAGGAGTGAGAGCAGTGAGAACAATTTCTGAGAGCTTTCTGGAAGCCTGAGCAGCATCCGCGGGCTTGTAGACGGGGAGAGCACTCTCCCAGTTATCTGGAAGAGCACCGGAAATGCGCCTGGAGAGTTCAGTGGATTCATTGGGATATTTTTCGCTGTATGCGGCGAAAAGCTTGTTCCACTGGGCCTCCTTCTCAGCGCCGCGGACGGCAATCTCTTTGTACGCAGAATACGTCTCCTCAGGGACATAGAAAGACTTATCCGAAGGGAGACCGGATTTGCTCTTAAGCTGGGCAATATCGTCGGCTTTCAAAGCTTGATAGGTAGATGTCAGAGCAGACAATAATGCAAAATCTAGTAAAATACGAACGGGATCCGTGAACACCGTGAGTACCCTGAGCCTTCGACCCATAACCAATAGTAGTCTTGAGGCGGATGATGGTAGGTTTGGAAGTTTCCTTGCGAGCTTCAGCGATGGCGTTATGAATGGCTTCAAGATCACTTCGAAACCAAATTAAACAATGGAAATTCGCACTATACCAGAGCACTCACGTATCGCCTTGATCAACATGAAGGACTTGCCATCCGTAAGCAAGGAATCGCTGCTCCACATTCTCTGTGAAGGAGATCGCTGTGTCACCGTCGATCGTGATGCCTAAATGGGATCAGCTATAGGAGCTTCGAATCAAACTTCGAGAAAGGCTTACGATTGTCGTCATAGATCTAAAAATAATAGGCGTTAAAATAATGAGGGACAAGTATACACGCTGGAAGGGGCTTACCATAATCAAGTTTCCGAGCTGCAAGTGGCCTGCCAAAGAGGCAGCCTCACTAGCAACACCCTCTTGCAAACAACCGTCGCCGGAGAAGACTAAGATAAGATCAATGTCAGAGTTTCCCTAGCGATAGGTAGCCTGTAAAATACCCTACCATAGGTAAAGTTATCAATGACATTGAATCCATCCTTGTTGTACAAGGCGGCCAGATGGGCTTGTGCAACGGCCAATCCCACAGCATTTCCGATACCTATTAAATATGGATTTGGTTTTTGGTCGAACCAGGGGGGTTAAATGCTTCTACCTTGGCCAAGAGGTCCAGTGGTGACCTCAATACCTAGAGAAGGATTTAGAAGAAGGAAGGAAGGAAAGGAAGGGTCAACACGCACCATCGGTGTGGCCAGCCTCGGGGTGACCAGGCGTCAAGGAGTCGAGTTGACGGAAGGCTTTGAGGTCATCCAAGGAAAGCTTGTACCCCAAAAGGTGGAGTAAAACATATTGAAGGGCACAACTGATGAGGCGATATTAAAATTTCGGAGACTTCGAACGTAAGGAAGAACTGTACCCATGTCTAAAATTTGGAAAGAAGATCAGATAATTGTGGAGTGTAGGCATGAGGCGGCGGAACCACCTACCCATTGGAAAGGACGAAGCGATCGCGAGCAAACCACTTGGAATTCTTTGGGTTGGCGTTGATGAAACTGCAAACGATAAATGGTAAGAGTCGTTCAACCGGAATTGGAGGATGTCTCTGACCGACTGAATAAGATGTGGGCTACTGGTGCCATTCCCAGAGGGGCGCCTGAACGGATAGATTCACGCGTCAGGGTCAAGACAAAGGAAGACAGGGAGATATCATACCGGGATGGCCAGAGTTGGCCTTTGCGATGGTGTCTGCTGCCAGAGCACGAATTGTGGCGATAGATACATCGTCAAACTGGTGAGGGGTGAAGGAGGACATGGTTGTTGAGGGGAAGGAGAGGATGCGGATCTTTGGGTGACGCGCCGAGATATATAATCTCTGCAATCTCATCGCTGATGTAAGCTGTTGTCACTGCGTCAGCCACCTTACCCTCTCACGTTACTTGAAGTGCTCTATTTTTCTCGCCCTCACCGGACGGCACCGGTCTTCTCGCATCTGCAACGTCCGTAGGAACTTTCAACCCCGCGTTTTCAGATGCATGTTCAGCTTTCCGACAAGCGTCTAGGTACCGCAGAACCCTTCTATAACAGTCCCTCTACAGTCTCTGAAGCCGGACGTGTCAGTCTGTAAGGAGTTTATTCAGGCTCTGGAAGACTGCCATGCTATCGGGATATCTAAGTTTACTGGGCAGTGCAATCGTCAAAAGGATACCTTGAACAAATGTCTGCGCGAGGAGGTGTGTAAAATGTTTCTACTACGAAACATCGCCTGCTGAACATGATGTCATATAGCGCCTTAAACGCACTGCGAAGAACAAGCAAGAATCCCTTGTCAGGAAAGAGAAGCGAGAACAAGCAACGAAAGCTTTCCTTGAAGATTGCTGATTCTTGCAAGCCAGTATTTCTGGGAGTTAGGGTTGCTTTTGCTTTACCTTGGGATGACTTCCAGTACAGTTTAACATGCAATTCTTTCAGGATTCAGGATAATACTATAGCATCTACAATGAATAATGCATGGTCCTTGTTATTCATGCCAGTTTGCAAGTAACTTCTTGTTTCCCTCCCTCTACAACGAAGGTCTTCATTGACCCTTTCGCGTCAAACAACTTCACCTCATGAACAATGCACATTCCGTGGGATACCGATACCTTCACGTCGTTTCCCTTCCTCTCTGCACGTACAGTAGCGACGTTTCCTACCCCTTTTGAAACAGGAACTTGTGCTTCTGCAGCTTGGCCATCCTCTAGATCGTATACATTCACCTGGAGATCTTTCCCGTAATCGTAGTCTGGTCTGCCAACACCGTCGGGTCCAAATAATACCACTGTCCCTGAACGTACCCAGAGTGGTATCTCGTCTAAGGGAACTAGCTCCTTAATCCATACGGGCCCTTGGACTATCCGCGACTTAGCTGACCCCAAACTGGTCCATCGTCCTGCTGGGAGGTAATACTCGGTTTCTTCATCTTGGGGTGTGAAGATTGGTGCGACCAGAAGGGATGGGCCAAGCATGTACTGTCTGTCCAGGTAATGAGCAGTTCTATCCTCCGGGAATTGCAGAAACATGGCTCGTTGAACTGGGTGGCCTTTGGTATTTGCCTCTGTTGCCTACTCCTGCGCATCAGTCTGAGAATTCCAACGAAGGTCCAAAGGCCCACCAAATGGTAAATATAGGGCATGAGCCTGTGCTTTAAGTTCAACAACTTGGACATGCTCTGTGCTGCTTCCTCGCCATAGTTCCAAGGGACCCGGTAAGACGAACTTCCGTGCAACCGGGAGTGGGAGGAAAACAATCCAAAAGCAACCCATCGCTGATAGATTTCGGGCGGTGGATGTCCCTATGGGAAGACCAGGTCAGAGAAAAAGTACATCAGAAACAAGAAAGTCTCACCAACCTCAAAACCTCCGATATCATGAGATGCAAACCCGAAGCCGGACGCAGTCAGCGACAAGCAGCCGCGGATTGTTTCTGCCATGGCTTCCCATGTAGACTCGCAATCGCCACCCCAGTGAACCGGGAATCTTCAAAGGTTGAGTCAGGGCACATCAAAGTGGAGGAGAGAGATGACATTCACCTTTGGCCCCCAGCAAATCCGGCACGCGCAAAAAGAACAGCCTCCCCGTCTCCAAAACGTTCACGGAGGACGTCAAACACCAACTTGTTGTATATGATAGAATACATGTTATGCATTCGCATAGGGTCAGATCCATCGTGATATATGATGTTCGCATGGGGGATGCGCTCGCCTGGTAGGACTTCAGTTCAACATTGACAACACACGCACACACGACTTACCGAAATCAGTCTGAAAGAAATGTCAGGAGTCTGAGAAAGTATACGAGTCGTGGCGCTGTTTATGCACACCTTAAAGCAGTCGACGCCGAAATCGAGCAACGCGTTCAATTTCTCTTTGTACCAAGCACAAGCTTCAGGATTAGAGAAATCGACGATAGCAAGACCCGGTTGCCACAAATCCCATCTTCGTGCTGATCATGATTTGGTTGTTCTGCATTTTTCTAAGTGAACTCACTGCCAAGGTGTCCCGTCTTTTCGTTTGATAAAGAATCCTCCTTTGACTCCTTCCTTGAATATAGGAGAGAGTTGCCCAATGTATGGATTGACTGGTAATGCGACAAATAAGTGTCAGTAATGCCGATGTGTATTTTGCTCACTCCATAAGCAAATCTTTACTCCGTATTTTTCCTTGATCTCGGCCAGGTATGCTTTGGGGTCAGGGAAGTTATCCGGATCGAAAGTGAATGAGCACCTAGAGAAAATCTAAGCCTAGACGTCAATAACAATGGGTTCAAGAGCACTGACCATTCATACTTCTTCATCCAGTAGCAGTCGATATGGAAGACGCGTACTGGGCAATTTCTCTGCTTCATCCCCGCCAAGAATTCAGAGACCGTGTCGCTGGAATATGAGGTAAGGAATGAAGTGGAAAGCCAGAGACCGAAAGTCCAAGTGGGTAGAATACTGGAACGACAGGGTGAGTTGAATGCAAATCATTCCAGAGCGGATATCTCCTACGCAGGCCGACCAGTCATACGGGTGTAACGTTCTAATATCTGTCATTTTCGAGGTAAGGACATAGACAACAATGAATCAGTGATCTGTAGCCATACCTCTAGGGGAGTCTCTCCGTAGATGATAAAGTATTCCAGTCCTGCGCTGCTTGCCACAGAAATGCCAACTCGTGACACCTAGAGTGTAGAGCGAGGGATTAACCTTCGTCATCTTCTGCACAACCTCAATCACAAACCTTCTCCGTTCCAACCTCCACCTCTACCTCACCAGGGTGGTTGATAAAAACACCATAGTTGCGATTGGTGATATAAAATGGGACGCATTTGTATGCTTGGTCACTTGAAGTGCCGCCATCTAATAACATTCAGCTGTGATTTATCATGCAGCAAAAAAANAGGAGACCTTGGTTCCAAATCTTAATTGATTGACCTGGTTCATGTTTTTGGGTTGGAGTAATAGAGAGGAACTGATGGACTAGAACTCACCATTCTTGATGAACGCGCCAAACTGTTCGCCGAAACCATAGATGAGTTCTCCTGGAGCAATGTTGAGCTCTGTATGTATAAAGCGCACGGTCGCTGGCATAGGATCTGGATTGGGATTGGACGCCGGATCTGTCGYCARACATGACGTCCTAGATGCACTACCCATTATCCATTTGCTGGGTATATCATAAACACCTTGATACTTGTGACCTGAAGCCGTGAGAACACGCTTCCGGGATTTGAAAGTGAGAGTGTAAGGGTTCTCAGTGATTTCCACCGAGAGATCCCCAGTAGCGAGCGAGTAAGAGGCCGTACTGAGTTTTGTCTTTATAGTGTTGGGCGGAGAAGGACCATCATCAGGAAACAGAGGTATGCTAGGATAGGGCTCAAGGGTGCTAAAATGGTCAAATTTGACTCCGATGACCCCTTCTGTAGGTGTGTGGATATTGACAGTGAAGACCGGACCTGTGCAAGTGTATTCCTGATAGCAGTCGCAAAACTACCTGAGACCCATGCTTACCTTGGAGCGTGTCGCCACGATCTCGAATGGGCCTAGAAGATACATGAAGTTCGTATCCACTATCGTGTTCATTCGCGGTAGCAACTTGAAGAGCGTAATGGGGTTTGACACCATGTTTCAAGAGCCAAAATCCGTCGATGAACTTCATACTGCGGTAAACAGGAGGGATGTTTCTAATCATGAACTTGTCGTTTATAAATCGACTGGCGGCCCGCGCTCATCTTAACTTCCGGGAAAACCCCGTCTTGATATCGTCCGAAGCCTTGATTATCAAGTCTGGGGGCTTCTGGAGGTCAGTAAGGATTCCTCAGGTTACAAGAGCAGCCAAAAGGCCCGCTGTGCCAGGGATCTCTCCATCACATGCAGCTGTATCGGATCTGCCTCGGAAAGGGNTCCCGCATCCCGCGCACCGTTGTTGCAGCATGAGGCCTGAGGYCTGAGGACGCGCAGGATGAGTCATCCAAACCGATATCGTTCACCCCACTGGACATCAGCTCGATCCTTGTTGTGAACCACATTAAGCATGATCCNACTCTGGCAAGAAACACCTCTCGTGTACTCGGTGAAACTTTCGAAAAATCTTGCATGTTCAGTATACTTGAAACTTGAAGTCAGTCAATTCATAATCCATGTAAATGTTGCTCAAGTAGTAAGTTATCTCACCAAGAGACGTAGGCACTACATATCTCTCACTCATTCAAATTCCGAGGGTTGTCTCTTTTCGCACAACGTGCAGTCGAGAAATATGGCCCTACTRTTCATTTAATCATCGCATCTGGAGGGAATGCTGGCCTGGCTGTGGCATGTTCTGCTCAAGCTCTGGGTGTGAAATGTACTGTATATATTCCGGAGGGAGTGGCCGAACGCACTGTTGCATTGTTAGAAGGCCAAGGGGCGGAAGTCATCATTGGAGGAACATGCTACGCAGAAGCCTTGAGTGCAGCGCAAACTGCCGTAGCAGCTGAAACTTGCGCGTTAGTATGGTTCCCATTCCACAAATTAAATCAATTTACACACAATACTGCAGTGTCATGGTTCCCGCGTACGATGACCCTACAGTGCGGGAGGGGCACGCCTCTATGATTCATGAAACAGCAAAACAATTACGAAAGAAACCAGACGCCATTTTCTGTAGTGTTGGGGGAGGAGGACTCCTGGGTGGCATTATAGTTGGCTGTGAAGAGGTCGGGTGGGCAGATGGTGAGTACCAATCTATTCTGGAACTGAGRATATGATTACGAGGTCATACAGTCCCCCTCGTTGCCCTCGAGACCATAGGATCGGATTGCTTTTACTATTCGATGGCAATGAATCGATCATCTAAGGAAGTCTTGCTCCCCCCAATGGTCGATTGCATAGTTGATGCAGAAAAGTGCTTAAAATTAGCACATTTCAACAAGTTTTCTTCCAAAGCCTCTGGATCCCTTGGAGCGTCACGGCCATCCTCGGATACAGTCAAACTTGCGCTGGAAAGAGAAGGTAAAGTAAAATGTATCAGCGTTCCTGATGCCATGAGTATGCGATCTGCATGCGCCTTTGCAGGCGAGTTGAAAGATATTCTCGAGTTAAGATCCTCCCTCACATAATTCATAGACGACCATCATTTACTTGTCGAGTTGGCATGTTCCACGACACTCGTTCCGGGATATAATCCTGAGCTCTTCAATAAGGTCGTGCCAGGAGGAAACGAACGGGTCGTCGTATTTGTTGTGTGCGGTGGATTTAAAGTCACATTAGACGATATGAAGGAGTATGCCGAGGCTTCAGCAGAAGACAATGGGTATTTATGCGAGGATTAAATAAGCAAGTTTTCTGTTGAAGAGATGGTGTTATACAATGCCTGAATACAGATAGATTGTATGTCAGTAACTTCTATTGCCTCGCAGTTGGGAAGACGCACCAGGTAAGGRTGGATACTCATTTCTCTTCTTTCTCCTTTTCAAGCCTGCGGGCAATGCGCTCAGCCTTTACTCGAGCCAATTCCGATCGGAGAGCCTTCTCTGTGGTAGGGAGATTTTGAAGGGTCTTGTCTGGAGGGGGGAAGAGTTTCTCCCGGTACTGGGTAACATATCGAATCAGCTGGGTTCTAGTGCAGAGATAACTCAAATTACCGGGAGAACTGTGGTTCTATACCATTCTGGGTCTCCAAATCTCACAAGAGCAGCTATAGGAACGAAGAGGTACAGAGAAAACTTGAAGATCTCGAGGTTTGGACCGCCCATCGTTGTCACGTTTGAGTCACCATAACGCTGCACATATTACCATCAAACAATGACTAATTATCATCAGCAGCCACTCGCGACTCTTACCATTGGCATACGTGCTTCTTTCAAAAGTTGTGATGCTCTCGTTTCTGTTCAACTGTATTAGACGTAACCCTCGTCGAGATGAATGATGGTTCAATATATTCAACCACACTACATCACTGGACTGTTCATTGCCGCTGCCACATCAGTCAAACCCTGGGATGAGATCCTGATCGTGCTGGAATGGAAATAACCCAGCTCCTAGTCTTTCTTTGAACTCTCACCAACCCAGCCCTGGAGGTTAAAGATACTGTCTGGCATTCTCTCATTCTCTATGTTTTCTTATGACGGAGTTGTGGACGACTCTAGTCCTCTCATTCTTTACCAACCATCTCAAGCCTGGGCCCAAAATGTGGGAGCCGACATCGGGGACAAGGACTGGGACAAGTGCGCAGAAATTATCCTGTTGGGTTGACTAGAATTGACAACATGACAGGTACTGGTCGAAAACTAGTAGCTGGACCAACTACTCGTCTGCCACCGCCACATTTAAGTTCTGGGGCACCAGTGTAGCTATCAAGGGCGCACGACGCTCCAACCATGGCAACTTTACTATTGATATCGATGGAAATGTTACCGGTGGTAACGGATACGCTGATTCTGATACTTTCAAAACGACACTGTTCGAGGCGACATACCTAGAGCAAGCATGGCACACCATTTCCATTACTAATTTAGAAGACGGTTCTTTCCTGGACATCGATTGCGTATGTCTATATGCCCTCATAGTGTTGAACGGGTACCCACACTTATTTTCAGGTGACTTGGCAGTCTGAACTGGCCTCTTCCAAGACAAAACAAACATCAATCAAATCCTGGGTAGACGAGGATACCAATGTCGACAACTTTGTTTATCACCCAGCACATGCGTGGTATGTTGATGACATTGATACGTCTCAATTCGATGGTGCGACAGGACAGTAAGCATAGCATCTGAATACGACCGTCTACAATCATCCATTGACGTACAATCTTTGAACGTAGTGCCACTTCCCAGGCGGGTGCATCCGTAAGCTATACCTTTACTGCAAGTATTATCTTTCCCTTCTGGTAAAGCAATATTGATGGAACTGTTAGGGTGATTACGTCTGGTTTCTCCCCTGCACCTCCAAGGCTCTGATGACATCATGCTACATAGGAGTTGCGATAGATGTCTTTGGAACAATCGGGCCAAATCACACGAATCAATATACCGTGAATTTCGATGGTCAAGAGCCGCAGACCTTTAGTGCGCAAAGAATGAATTCCGTTGGCAGAGTTCTCCTCTTTCACGGCGAGACCCAGGCGGATGCAAAGCCTCACATTGTAACGCTGGTTAACAACGTCGCAGGGTCTATATTCACGGTGGATTATGTTCGGATATATGAGATACAGGGCCGAGGGTTAGTCCAGTGAATTTCCCTTCAATAGATCTTCACTGACGTGTCCCAGCTTGTCCGTGGCCACCATCGTTGGGATCACGRTAGGTGGACTTTTCTTGTTTCTCTTGTTCGTTGCCCTCTGGGTAAGCATATTTAAACCTCTCTTCACCCCTCAACACTTGTCTGACGAGACTACCCAGCTTTTCAATCGGCGTAACAAGACTCTATGGAGGCGCCTTCACCAAGGCTACACTGCTCCATCACTGTCCGAACGGGGTAGCGTCACTCCTTTTACCAACACATCCTCACAAATATCTCTCGTGTCTCACGGAAAATATTCATCGAAGACAAGTCTTTTGCCGCCCCGGACTGACAATATCATTCGGGACACCAGACAACCTCACAGAACAGAAACGATGATAACTGCTTCCACACTAGTCGCCGAGGATGGAACAGGAACACTCGGAGATTGGCGAACATTAGGACCGTTGAAGGTTCGGTTGTCACTGTATCCGCCTCCCTGAGATATCTAACAATTAAGCACAGTTGCTTCCAAAATGGGGCGCGTTAGGCAGGAGAAGGGATACACCTCCAGATATAATCGCTACACAGAGGCGGCGTCTGCTCGGAAATATTCAAAGAGAACGAGCGCCCACTCATTTGATATCTCCACCCATTTCTCCACCTGCTTGTCGTGTCATTACAGACTCTTCTGGTAGTCGCACTATATTCCCCCCATTCTAGACAGTAGATCATACACCGTATTCTGTTCTTCTGTCCACGATATCCCCAGAGAAATCCTGAGCGTGCGTCGCTCAGTCTAATACCATAGAGACATCTTCAGGCGATGATTGTGAGTCGATCGGTACATACTCCGTTACTGGAAGAGGTTTCTCTTTTTTGACTGATAGAAACATTAGGTGTATGGATATTGTAATTGTTATCTGATGCTCACCGTGATCTGGATCTTTTCCATCTCCTGTCATCCCTTCAACACCAAATCGAATTGTTTTCACAGCCAACGTTTTGATATTGACCAACACTAGCACACCAGTCCTGGAGAACTCGGGGATCATGATAATTCGGCATCGCNTTGGCCCGCCGTCATTTCTATCGTCAACAGTCATTTTGGTCGCAAAACGCTTCTGGCCGCCTACTATGTAAATGTCTGGTGTCTCGTCGATAATGAACGGATCTGAGCCAAAATAAGGGTGACACCAAAGTGTATCTGGTGCTGTTGGTGCCAAATGTCTCCAATGTAAAGTGGATTCAAGCACACCCAGACGTGTGTGAGGCGGAGCGGACAAATACTTGAACATATCGTTCAGCGGCTGACCGGAATGGACCAGCAATGTGCGATTGATTGCCTGAAGGGGGCTTGACAATCGAATGTATGTCGGATTAGTTTCGCAGAGGAATGTAGTATATGGAGAGGCGTCGTTGAACATGCCCCGGGGCATCGGTTGTTGTGGAAGAATCACACCAGCAGGATCTGTTGCTCCAGGGAGCAGATGTACTGGCAATGACCGGACGAGATCAGCCAGAAGACTTCCAAGATGTGCTGTCGGATGAGGCGAGAAATTGATTACTTCTTGGTTGTATTTACGCTGGGAAAACACTGAGCTTTGGGTTAGATAGCTGAAATATCTGCGCTCTTACTGTTTTCTTTTCCTCTACAGCTGAAGGCTGGGGCTCGTCCAAAATCGAGGCATTCTCAGCCAAAGAGTTTCCCGCGATAATGAGACGGGATATCTGTGAGGCTGCAATGATATCTTCTCCTCCCCCTGTTTCACCGTTCAGATATTCGACCAACATTTGAATCATGGCATCCGGGGATGACGGAGCTCCAATGTTGAGACCAGAAACTATACCGATGTATTCGTCTGTAGAGGATGGGGTGGCTGATGCTAATATTTGAGACAAGAAGTTCGGGATGAGGTTGCAGGTCCAGATTGAAAGTTAGAGGATACGCACGATCCACATCCATGGTATCTGCTGGAGTTTCCTCCTGAGTTGCATGGGGTGCAAATCCAGCAAAGCATAGGTCAACAACTTCAAAGTCCCCATCAGGAGTCTCCATTCCAAGAGCTGCAAGGATGACCCCAGTGACAATTCTAGCCTTCTTTATAGGCTCACCCACGAGCCTAATGCGTCCGGATTCATCTTCAAGCATTATAGTATCATTGGGAGAGAAGTATTTCGGAGGAGGWGGTGGTGGTGGTATAGAACGCTGGATATAAGTTAGAAGAAAANTCTCAGAGCATAGTATGATGCTTTCGCACGTCTCTAGCAATGTCCTCCATAACATTTGGTTTTAGTGGCATATCCATGTAAACTGTGCCAACAACATAGGAGATTTTGGACTTGACGACTTCCAGAACGCGTGGGACGAACACTGGATCATCTGCGACGCGTATAAACCATCAATAAAGATTCACCAAAGGGCGAGGATGAGCTTGACCATGGCCATTATTCCATTTTTGGCGTGCTCTTTCCACTACGTGATCCCTCAGGAGTCGTAATCGAACGAAGTAGATGTTGGAATACTGATGTTTGTAAGACTTGTTACCGGTTCCAATGAGAAAAGAGGGTGTCCCAGGAGTTGGGGGCAGAACTACGGTCGTTTTCCGTTCAGGGAGGGGAGGTATGGGTCTGAGAACATATCAGCACTAGTATCGCTTTAGCAGGGAAGAGCTACCAACAAGGCTTCAGTCGAAGACATGGTCAGATCATGAATGGAGGAAGTGGATATTCTTTGTTTACGCGTTTGTTTGTTCCACGCGCGACGCGACTGGTGGCGTCATGGCTTTGTACGTCACCGTCGAATCTCAGGTCAAGGCAGGAAATACAGTTATTATCCTTCTCACTAACTATTTGTACAGTCATGTTTAACTATTCCTACAACGCTGACCTGGGGCATAAATGAATCGATAGTGCGTCCTGCTAGATCCTTTCAAGTTTCAACACGGTTTGGCGTATGTACCAGAAGAAACACTGCCGCCCCCAGCTTCGATCTTTCCGTGTGTCTTTTCATGATGTTTATGAACTTGAGCTTCGCCAAGGATGGCCAACAGATGTTCGGGGGAATCTTCCTTTGCCAGACCTTCAGTAACCTCCATCTAGAGAACGGTCAGGATTGGGTCTCATCTTCTCATAGAATGTTAAATGGTCTCACAATATCTGCAACCAGCTGGTCAACAAGCTAGACAAGCCGCAACCAGTATTAGCAGCAAATTGTAAGTAAAGGTCATTTCGAACAACGCACCATTTCCGTCATGCTTTCTTTGACCACAACCCGAAGAATATCGACACTTTGTAGATCCGGGGCAAGGTCGTAGTTGGGAACAATCCTATCAAATCAAACGATGAGACAGGGAGTTGAGAGATCGCAGACACTATTTGTCCTTACCATCCTTTCACACGAAGTAGAGTTTGTATCCACTTCTGATCCAAGTGAGGATGTAGTTGCTTGAAATCGTCGGAGAAGCGGAAAGACACTACAGGCAGTCCGGGCTCGTATGCCTGACCATCGACAAACTGTGAGAATCCCATGGTTGGTGAAGAATGATTAGACGGTATACCTCGACGTCGTCATCCATTCCCACAGCGTCTTTCAGTGCAGCAAGACCACCACTGCCAACCTTTCTATGAATATCGCTGAGGACGGTATAATATCCGCTTCGCTCGAGAGCTCTGCTAAGGAGTCTTGCATTTTTCAAATCGTTTAGACCAACCGTACGGTAGCCTTCAAACCCAAGGTGGATGAAATTAAAATACTGAGCAATGATGGGAGCTGCTGGCCGAGAAAAGTTGAGGGAGAAAGAGTATTCCACAGACCCCAGATAATGAAGTTCGAAGATGAGATCCTTCGGAAGGTGCACCTTGTCTCGCCAGATCACCCAGCCGACTCCCACATACGACAATCCGAACTTGTGTCCGCTGCAATGGGACAATATATTTTAGCAATCTGATGAAGTGACCAAATAATAGCTTACGACGCATTAATCGAGACCACACGAGGGAGCTTGAAGTCCCATTCTAGTTTTGGCTATCATGTCGTGTTGGTGAGTCTCTGTATCATATCCTAGATTTATCTGGAAAAACTGACCGTGACGAATGGAGCAACGAATCCGCCCGAAGCAGCGTCGACTAAGAAGAAATCGTGGCGTCAGCAGTCCACCGAGATGTGAGGATCATCTTACCATGGATAGGAACGGAGTGGCCCGTTTTCTTTTCATATTCATCTAGCAAGTCGGAGACTTCTTTCACAGGTTCATAATGACCTGTATAAGTGCCTGGGAGAATCGTTCAGTAAAGCAGTTCACCAGTGTTCTATGCAGTGTGGGCCTACTCCCAAGGATGACAAAAACACCAATAGTATTCTCGTCGACGTATTCCATCATCTTCTTAGGATCCAGCCTGTACTTGCTCTCGACAGAAATAGGCACAAGTCGACACTCCACGTCGAAATAACGAGCGAATTTCTCGAGTGCCACTTGGGCATTGGCGCCCATGATAACGTTGGGTCTGTAAAAGGACTTCGTCAACAAGACCCAAATCGCTACTGAAATTGAAGACACATACCCAGGTTCGTGAATGCTCTTGCCTGCGGCCTTGCGCTTCTCTTGCCAAATCCGTTTCATAGCGAGTCCTCCAAGTTGGATGGCTTCAGAAGAACCGGTTGTTGCAGTTCCCATAGCTTGCTTCGCAGCAGGAGCGTGCCACAGGTGGGCAAGCATTGACACGCCTTGAATTTGGCAGGAAGGTCAGGATATATGCTGCACATCAAATGCCTGAATCTTACAGCGGGTATGCAAAATTTCTAGATGTATATCTGGTTCAGCAAAGAAGATGAAGTTATGAGGATTTGTACGAACGCGTAGCAGGATATTCATCAGAATCTGAAGAGAAGGAAATCTATCAGCCAATATTGCACTGGTTCGAAGTAAGCAAATAGATCCCCACCGATTAAGTTTTTACTCATGTTTTCGATCATGAGTTTGTCAGCCTGCGACGGCATCCATGTATGTACAAAGGATGCTAAATTGAGGACAGGAGAACCATCTGTATTGAAACGCGCCCATGAGTAACGCGATCGCATTGAATTCTAGGCTGGAACCTAAATCTAACCTAGCGCTAGTTCATCGTGAATCAACTGGTACGCAGAGTCGGCGTCGATTCCCTGAAGGAATCCAGTGAGTACGGAAGGTTGAGAGGATTAGATCCACTGCATACTTGCCTTGCTGGATAGGCTGTACTTTGGGATAGGTTGGGTACTGTACCGAGCGCCGTATGAGTGGTGCAAGACATCCGGGTCAGTCTTGGTAAGGGCGTGGTGAAGTGATTTCTTGTCCTATGAGCAAACGACATGAAGTACAGTAGCTATAGGATGCAAGAATATACATACATGAGAACTCTGGACGAGAGAATCGGGATTGACATGCTACATCGGATGGATGAATGGCAAAGATCGTGTGGATTGGACTAGGAAACATACTTTGGAGAGTGCCATGGTGGTAGTTTAGGATAGAAAGGATGGCGAAGAAATGGACGTATTTATATTTGGGGGAAGTCTGATGTCATAAGTGAGCGAGCTGGATCGATGTNGCACTATAAATACAATGAGGAGTTGCCTAAATATACATGAGCGCCGCAAAAGAAAGTAAATGTCTATTGTTCGCCATCCNAGTGCATTGCAGAGGGAATCCAATAGGAACGTCCGCATTCTTCGTCCTGATCATCAACCCAGCAAAGTCCATCTCGCATGACCATGTTCTCCAAAGCGGCGGTTGCACGCTCCCTGGTCCAACTATGCCGGGCAAGTATCATATCCTCCACTACTCGGCCTCCAGAAAGCTGGGCAAGAGCAAGGACTACTGTCTGATCCTGGTCTAGTTCTTTAACCACACTTCTAACCATCTTTCTGCCCCCAATGTCAACCACTTGATAACCAGCACCCAGCGGCTCTAACGTCTTGATACTCCGCAAAACGTCTTCTTCTGTTATACCCCCGCCGCTTACCCCTCGAAGTTTGGAAACAAGTCTGATCAACTCGTTCATCTCTATCATGCCTCCATTCCTGTCCCTCGTACTCACGCAAACATCCACAATCTGCACCCCGAGCTCGTATTGCCAGTCGCTCAAACCCAGCATCTCAGTCCACCATCCTCCCTTCCGAGGACCAGCCAATGGATCTACTCCAATAGACGAGCACATTTGTTGGAAGGCATGTCGAAATGCTGGATCACTTTTAATAGACTCTCGATGGTTGGTTGCGAAATGGGCTAATGCAGTTCGAAATTGATTGAGTTGTGAGTGAAGGTGGTCGACTTGACTTTGGGAAAGTGCAGAAGACAGCTGGGCAAACGATCGTTTGGATTGTTCGTGCCGTTCAAATGCTGCTATCCCGACCCCTCCCAGACGATGCATGATTGTCAGAGTCTGTCAGAGTATATTGACAAGGTTAGTTTGTAACAAACTTGGGAAGTTTAATCCCGGACCGGATCGCCGTACCCCACTTCTTTGCCTTCTTCTTTCATGTCTCGAGCGTGTCCTGTCCGTAACCCACTAATATGGTTCAAATATAGGAGCCTATACCACATCTAATTAACCCCTTCTATCTTCGTCGAAAGGAC
>LBLO01000721.1:0-17467 GCA_004354395.1 Chondrostereum purpureum | reverse complement strand
AGTATCGTACAAANCAGGTTGTTTTCTGACCTCTGTGATTTCGGATAAAAGGGACCTGCGAAGAGTGCCAGAAAGACCTACGGCAGGTGTGATTATGTCCAATCACAGGTCATTATTATAGGTCATTTTCTGCCCTAGGCAACTTTCACGGAGGTCCTGGTTTTGGTTTTCGATGAGGCTGATGATCCGAGCCTTGAAAAGGGAGGTGCGATAAAGAAAGCAGTTCTACTACATGAGAAGAACGATACCCCTTTTGAGGCGAACTTCGCCTTTGGGTGGAATCCCCCTCTCCTGGCTTGGTTTGATGAATACCGAACTTATCTTTGGAATTACACCAACCATTATGCAAACATGCTCGTATATACTCGACTCGGTTACAAAGCTCCTCCCAAAGAGACATTCTGTCCGACGCATGAGAACACCCTGAAAATCTGGGATAATGCTTTAGCATTGCCTGGGTGGAATTCGGATGTCAGCAAGGATTGAAGTCCATCAGCAGGAAGCCCTCCTACTAAAGGTCCTGTTGAGACACCAGCATGACTGGGGCTGGTTCTGCAACAAAGGCAAGTCAGAGTCTTCTCTCCAAGTGTCGTGGTAGTAGGGGATGTGCACGAACCTGAAGGCGAGGGTCGTAATCGTGAAAAAGGACGGCAAAGAAGGAAGAGAACCAAAATTTCTTTATTTCAATAGACTCACTTGCACTGCACTGGTTTGGAACTAAGTACTTGAAAGGTGATTGGCCTACAATGTATGATGTGATAATATTCGCCGGTTTCAATTTAGCAATGGCAGGGTGTGCCGACACCCATTGGAACTGGTGTTCTGGACATTATCGCATGATTTATTATTTCTTTCTGGCGATCACAATGCACATACTCGACATTTTTCCACGTCTGGATCGAACGTTCTGCCTTCCTGGGCATTCCTTTTTACAGTCCCGTTGCCAATCAATCAAAGGGTATTGATCATATTGGGCTCTCTTTCCTACCGCAAAACCTACAGAGGTAGACCTCCGGAATTTCAGTTCCAACGAGCCTTTCAAGAATACGAAAGTGTTCCACCAAACCCTACTGGATTGGTCTCTATCGTTCCTTGAAACGTCGTTGCCAGCACCACCACGTTCTCAATGAGAAAGTAGGTAAGCCTCTCCTTGTGCAAAGGAGCTTCTGATGTTACCTCGCGATGCAATCGAAGTGTGCGTCCTTTCTGCAGCATACTAGTGTTAGAGGTGATTTGCTGTTAGCCCATTGCAATGCCCTGGAGAGGACAGGATACCTCTATTGCGACGTTAGCGCCGGCAACCTCACCATTACAGATGTCGGTGGGGTCCGAAAAGAGATACTACTGAAAGACTGGGACATTGCTGTCAAAATTGAGGGTTATGACGACCCAATAAAACGATCTGTCGTGGTGTGGCTACTCCTAGCGTCTTGTGGCTTTTGAACCAGGTGAGCGATGTAGGGCACCTGGAAATTTCTCTCCCTGAAGATCTCCGATCCCCAGGGAAAGTGCATGCTATCGAAGACGACTTGGGGTCTTTTTCTGGGTTGTTCTTCATCGTGCCTTCCGTTACCTCCCAAATTCGTTGCAAGATCAGGATACTGTATGCGAAGCTATGCGTCTGGTATTCGTTGATGTTAAACATCTTCGCCAGGGGTTAACAGGAGGTATTTACACAACGAATGTCCTCCACAATCAGGCGTATGACATCACTTTTTGTGGCAAAGTGTCCAGGAAATCCTGCACTGCTAACATGGGTTTTCGCCTATGTCAGTGATATCTTGCTATTCGTCGATTATGATCACATGAAGTGCGCATTTTCACAATCCGGAGTAGAGTTAAACGTCTTTGGCCACCCACCTTCCCTCCTGTTCAAGGAGATGCATTAGAGTGGGATAAAGCATTGGCTCTTTCTGGATGGAGCCAAGGTGCTGCAAGGGATACAAGTCCTTCAGCGGGAAATTGCCTTACTTTACACATTACGGGGGATACACAGTATTCCATTGTCCCAAAATAGCCTTGCTCGCGATAAGATGCACATATTATTTGACCCCATGCATGGCAGTCACAGCGGAGAGGGAGGGATACACAATGAGGCTGTCGTCAAGTTCGAATTCCTTATAAAAACTCCCTCTTGGGGGTTGGACCACGATTACAGAGCATATCTATGGCACTATCCCTCTTACTGCACAGTGAAGACCATATGTATCAAGTACAGTACCAAAATTCTGGAAATTCTGCCCATTGAGACCGGTGTATACCGTGACAAAGATGCTTGGACTCTGAAATAATGCATTGGCCTTGCTATAACGGAGCTTAGATAGACGAATAATTTAGACTATTAGGAGAGGTTCAGTGCGAGATCCCTACCCCAAGGGCGTGGCGAGAGATGAAAAATTAACGCGAATGAAAATATGATACTGGGAACAGAAATATATATTTGACAGTCTCTTCTGCGACTTGGGAGTTTCCGAGTGTAGACCTTCTTCGCTTCTATCTGCTTGCTGAGCTCCTGAGTTGGCCATCTGTACATATATAAGAGTAACAGACGGAGAGGGTTCCGCTATTTTTGCAAATTATCATTACTACTAGGCTCTCCGGATGTTTGTAGTAAACTTTGACATATTGAAGTTCTCCAAGTTGATTAGAAATTGTGCTCTACAAGGATATGCCGATGATACATATTGGCGGTCCGTTAGAGGTCTCTGTTGGCTGACGAAGAACAAGAGCCTGGTTGGTTGGTTAGGAGGAGACAACCGTTGTCGTTAAGTAGGCTGATCCCTTCACCTTAGGTTCTTTCTTTCCTGGTGAGAAATATGCTATTGCCATGCTAGGTGTTGTAAACGCGCACCAAAGGCGAGCAGTAGCATGTCCAGAATCATCTGCATTTTCTGTCACAGTGAGCAGCAAAATGCCTGCCGCTGGGTTGGCGTTGTCGCCGAGCCGGGTTTGAGATGGCTCTATTGACATTCCAACCAGATTTTTCAATGAGTATTGACTAGAGCATGGTTACAAACAGAATAGCAGAGCGCACTAAGGAAATCTTCTAAGAGCACCTGTTCAAGAATCGTGTGGGGATCTGGCTCTAGATCTTCGTCCTCGCCAGAGTCTGAGTGCAATCCTTCTCCCGCAACTGGGCCCCGAGAAAAAAAGTGTTCACCGATCTTTCGAGCAAGGGACGCACGGATGATTTCTTCTCCAGCACCTTTACCGTCCCGATGAGCCAATACTTGCAGACCAAACGCCGGATTCAGTTGTGGCAGATGTGCGTACCGGAGATACTACAGGCCATATAGCGTTTGATCTGAGGGATCATGGCTGAGGTGCCTTGTTGAGCCCAACACCCTGCTCCGAACACCGCCGCCTGCAGGGTTACAGGAACGTCGTTTTTTTTTGAGGGAATCATCAGATGGTGTCTGATCTATGTCAAGAAAATGGAGAGCGCCGACTAACCTCCCNGACTCTGCCAGGCAGTTTGAGTAAGAGGCCACCGCTTGGAAGTTGAGATTTAGGCTCGGGCCATCCGCACAAAATGAACGGAAGCTTGCCTTGACACACCGGCTGCAATCCCGTTTGACTCGGGATGATAGGCGACCGCGCCTACGGTGTCCTGCATCACTTCGGACGGGACCTCAGGTTGGAGATTCTGAGTCCGCACGGCCTCTTCCAGCTTCGTTTTCCAGTGTAGCCACGTTTCCCTGGAGTTTGGAGAAATCAAGGATTCAGGGGATGTAATGTTACTCTTTTCGTTCAATCGTTCAGCAAATGTATGAGCTCCGGTAGAGACCAGGGTGCTGGTGAAACCATTAGATTGGAACTTAGTTGAAAAGATGGAAACCCACAGAGGTGGTATTCTCCCAAGAAGATCAGGTCTGTTTGAGTATTCTAGTACTTGGTGAGCCAGGTGGATCGGATTCTTAATCCCTTGAGGCACATCTTAGGATAGCGCTAGAAGCTGCAGCGAAAGTACAAAGTGAGAACCTGACACCGAGCCAACTGCTCCAAAGTTCATAGAGCTATCCATTATCGAGGCATCGCACTCCACGGCACCATCCAGAGTCAAATTCGAACCGTAGCCTTAAGATGGTATTTTTTTCAGTAATGCTATATAGATAATATGTCATACCTGCATTTAGAGATGGATCGTCTTCAAGAACAGCAATAGCATCAACCACGACAAAGGGGGCGTAACGCGTCTTCGTTTCAGCGGATGCTTTGCACGCCCTACACGGCGTGGAAGATGAACAATGGCAAGGAGATAAATTTTACGCCAGGCACCTGCAAAGAGCATCCTTGACAGCTTTCTCAGAAAACGAGCTATGCAAGCCTGCCCCTCCATGTACTGCTATGAAGGGTTGCATTATGCTGGGAAATAGAACGCGTAAGTAATTAGGGGACAAGATCAATCTTCTACTAGACGCGATATGAGTCGGAAGAAATATTGCGCCGTGTCATGCACCGTCACCCGTTGACCCGTTGAAAATGAATTGTGGTTTGGGCGGCCAGGTCGAGACCGCTGTAGAAATCTTTTTCGACAATTCGGGGAAGATGTGGCAAGATCTGCGAAGATCTGTTGTGCACCGAAGTTGGTTGTTGGTCGTTTACCTCGGTCCAATGCGTCGATCATCGACAAGCAGAAGTGAAGAAGTGAAGTCCATGACTTTCGTCCATCATCATGGCCCGACAAAGGGCGGGGAATCAAGTCCACCAGGTGATCATTATGTACATACTGAGTAAGTCTTTCCCAAAACGCATATCCCATAACCCTCGTTTACCTCTTGATCACCAAGGGGATTACTTAGAAGGGACTTCGACGATCGAAGGAATTACCGAGGTCAACTTTGACTCTCTCTCTGACGCCTCACCGTTTTGCACTGCGATAACGAGTGAAAAGCGGGCAATGAGGATAGAAATTGATACCGTTCAAACCGATAGATATAAGTATTTGCATTCAGTTGCATGCCGTACAAAACACGGTGAATAGTAAGACTTGTGAGAAGCTGTTTCGTGACTGTGAACACATCCAAGAATTCTCCATCTGTTGCTCAGGCTACCTGCTGTTACCCCTTCAGTTAGGTGGAGGTGGTCATGTGTCAGGGTCTGTCCAATGTCCATGCCAGGTTTGGATATAACGGCTCCGTTTGGTGTTTCCTGCTGTGAATATGCCTCGAAAAGGTCTGACACTGTGACAGCGCTTCCTTGAACAAGAACCCAAGGCATCTGTTACGTCTGCCTAGTCCTTCTAACTAAGGTACGGTTAAGAAGTCTATTTCTCGTGATTACTTTGCATCACTTATGCAATAATTTCCGTACCAGCTTCCTTCCGCAAGGTGTGGACCATGGTTCGCTTCTACATTGCGATCATGATCAACCCTCCAAGACGATATAAGAGGTACCCAGACTACTCCCGGCCTTCTCAAACTTTTACTCACGCGAACACCCCATTTTCCTCGGTCGCTCGTACTTGTGAAAGAGGTTGCAGAACACTTTCGTGGATTCGGACTTCTGAAGTCGTTGGAACGTTTTCTTCGGGTAGTTACATAGGTACGTTTATTAGGCTGGTTGGCTCGAGTTGCACTAACTTATATTTTCAGTCACACCATGCCTAATGTTGATATATCCACTCCCACGGGAACCATCTCCTTTCATTACAACATACTGTATGTATCCCTCTGGATGAACGCCAATATGAATTGACGAGCGACTATCCTATATTATAGCACACCGGCATCACATTCAGCTAACGCCATTGATCCAACCATCCCTACAATAGTATTCTTCCATGGTTTGTACATGTCGCAAGAGATATTTGAACGTACGCCTGTCATGTTCTCCGTGTTGTCTTGCGTATTGAATAAGTGCAGCGCAGGCATCTGACCCTCAGCTTCGTCAGTTTAACATGCTGATGATCGATTTGAGGATGCACGGATTCACTCGCGGACGTGTCGGAAAGCCCTATACACCAACGCAGACGGCTGATGATGTCTTTCGCGTTATGGTAGGTTTTCATTATCATTACGTTTCTTCGAGGTTTATTCACGCCTTCCATTTCGTAGCGACATCTTGGCGTCGGGGCTAGCCATGTATTCGGTCTTTCTATAGGATGTTCAGCCGCTATAGAGTTGGCCATCCAACATCCAAAATTAGTTCTATCATTGACACTCTGTTCGCCGTTGCCCCCAGAGGAGGTATGGACATGCGGTTTTTCTGAGAAGTTTTCCCATCGTTGACCGGATCCATCAGCCAGCGCTTGCTCTTTCAGGGCGAGAGGAACTGTACAAGTATTACACAGATTCGATCGTGAATGCCCCTGCTTCCATAGAGATGGACTTGGTGGACGATGCGGTGTACGGTGTCTTGCAGATGGTGTTCAGCAACGATACTAGTACCGTAATAAACGCGTAAGTCGTCGGCATTCCCGACTATCTCCCGAGAACGTGTGTTTGACGACTCTGCCTGCCTGTAGCCTGAAGGATGTGACTCTTGAACACGTACTGCGGAATTGGGGCTGGGAGCCGGACAAAGTGCGTATCATCGCGTCAATTCGACAACGACAAATATACATATTGATTTTCAATTCTCTGATCATCAGGTCGAGGACGGATACGGAGTCGTGGCAACATGGTATGCCAGCCGGAGGCGATTGACCATTGAAGACTTGTCGAAAGTACGTGTGGACAGTTTCACTCAGCGCGGTGGAAAAACTCATTATCGCGATCTACATAGATCCAATGTCCAATATTGATGATCCACTGTACGGAGGACGTCGCCTACCCTGAAAATTACGCCCGAGAGACGGAGCGGGATTTACTTGCAGCAGGGCGGGATGTGACTTGGCAATCTATTCCAGGGCCGCACTTTGGCTGCTTCACGAATCCCAAAGTGTACGTTGCTGTTGCCATGGCTTGTCCATATAATTCTGATGTTTCGTGCCTAATATTGTCCGTTTTTAGTGTGAATGAATTGCTCCATGACATGGTCTTGGGAAATTCTGACCGACCGGGGGCGAAGATGCCAGACTCAACGCCTGTGCCAATGATGACACCGTGGCATGAAGCTCTGGCGGCCAAAGGTTACTACGAGGAGGATAGCGATGAGGATGAATGGTTCTAATCAAGCACTAGCGCGTTGGGACCTACTAGAATGCACACATAGATTTAATGTCTCGTACTTCTTGTGAACTATTTTCACTATACCGTTATACATGTATCAACTAATAGCATACCTTGTGTAACTTGCACGTTTTATACTTACGGGGCTACTACTATGGGGGGGGNAGGTTTTTTTTAGTCCCGCGACCCTGCACCGATGTCGCATGGCGAGTAATCTGGGGCGGAGAACTGATTTTGTGAAGAGTGGGGAAGACCACCTGGATATGTCCTCAGATCCGCTCCTCCCTCTGGATCGTGTGCTGTTCTTTTCTCCGACAGAGTATTTGTTTTTCGAGGCAGCTATGTACATCAAACAACAGGCCTAGGGTTCCACAGCGTAAATCTTTGTATTCTGATTGCGATTACTTCTTGGGAAGGTGCAGGGAAATATCACAACGCAACGATAACACAAGGAATAGAAATATCCTCGCATTCGGGTAGTTCCTTCCTGAAGGATTTGTAGGGGATTTAGAGATCCACCTCGCGCCAGGGGCAGCGCTATCTTAGTCTATCCCTCCCGTGCTGCGTCGAAAGGGTTCCTCGCCCCTTTGCAATCTTCACGTACCATCGTACCTCCTACAAAGGCCCCCGTCAATGTTGCCCCCAAAGTATTGTTGATGTTGCAGCTAGAAGAGACCTCTGGGCATTCGGACAACCAGCATGTGACAAGATTTTGTATTCCGACTACGATTCGTTCATTGGCTCATCTTCATCAAAGTCCTCATCTGCTTCCTTTGACTTCAAAGGCACGACGATGATTTGGGAACCATCTTGAGGAAGTCCCATGGTTTTCCAGCAGGGTCCACATAGCACACAAGGGCTTTCTCCTAGACGGATGTCTCCCACGATCGAGTAGAGAGCTGGGACTTTGGCACAGGCGCGACAGAGGTCGAGGTGGGTAGGCGTGATCTGAAGCGTTAATGGGAAAGATGCTACGGAGGGGTCGGATGAATGGTGAAGTCTGCGATATATTTAGTTTGAGTGTTGAGTGTTGAGGGAAAAGTTGCAAATCACTCACCGGATTTGGTCTATGACGAAGAAATGCTCGCAATTGCCGCGATGGAGAAACCAATATGGTTGGTTAGTTCTTAGGGATAAAGATGAGAAAGTCGTATCAGATAAATCTGTCGGAGCTTTCGCGAGCTTGGTTGGTGTCCGAGAGGTCGCCTTGATATGGTCTAGGAGCATACTGTGATGCTGGTTAGCGTCAGATGGCCAATACAAGGGTGTCCGACAGGTTCATACTCGGCATAGTCCTTCTCTCCCTTGTTTCCGTAGATAAGACCTTCGATAACTATAGCACATCCACCTTCGTGGGTCTTTGACGGGACCCGTGGCTCATAAGCCACCACGACGCCGTCACGCAAGACCTCATCCGGAAAACTGTTAGAGTCGCAGGGAGCGACGTCTAAAAGGTCTTCTAGTGTCTGGGAAGAGACGACGGCATGCTGCGAAGTTCTGGATACAAAACTTGGGGACCAGACGAGTTTGCTGTGTATTGTAATTACGAGGACAGCCTCTTGAGTATCGGAGGCAGACGTATTGTCGTTACGGCTTTTTCGCTAAGACAGAAGCTTAAGTTAGCCCAGAGCTAAGAGGAATCGGACAGAAAGAACCTACCACTTCAGTCAATGCATTATAATCTGCGGTTTTAGACCCGCGTATGAAATGTGCAGCTTCGACAGGGATCCTGGAAATAATTAGTGCTGAGAAAGGACGGAGAATGCCCTATAACTCACTTCCAACTTGTGAGGGGAATCGCATTAAGAATGGACTGTATATCGGTCGTATCCGAAGGCGCCTGGGGAGCTTGTTCCTCTGCTGGCTGAGTTTTCTTGTTTCTGCGGTATTTCACTGGCTTTGCGGCAGCAGTTGCTATCGCACTCTCTCTGTTCTTCAGTATAAGAGCAGAGAATTTTGGATTGTTCCAAACATCGTTCAGAGAGTCGCGTATATCAGATACACTAAAGATAGTGGAGATCAGAGAGAAACATGAAAAAANTGCCACAAGATACGTACGAATAATCCTCCTGCGGTTCTGCATTTTCGACTGTTGATATTGGCTTACTTTTGGCCTCTACAGCCGCTGAGATGAACTTAGGGATACTTATAAGTTCGGAAGGAGGTCCAAATGTGGACTCGGCAGTTAGGATCTGAGTCGCGTTTAACATGGTCGCCTCATTTTGAGACGTGATGTCACGCTGCGTCACTCCTCCTCCGATTCAGACTGCCACTCTATTTGTTCTGCATTTCGTACAGCTAATGTCCCCTCGACGTCTGCTATTCTCCGGCATGAAACTATGCGACTGCTTTTGCTCTTATCGTGAATAAAATTCCCGGGAGTAACACTGGGCGACTCTTGAGTCTAATCATTTCCTTTCTGCTGAGGCGTTCATAATGTCGATACTGTGGCCATTACAAAAGTCACCCGCGGAGCTTTGACTATCGCTGCTAAAATTAGATCTCCGAAAGAGTATAAAAGGAGGGCACCCTCCAACGGAATTCTCCCATTCCTTTTTCAGGATTTACCGTTCGGTCCACAATCTATCTACCACAATTCTACCCACATTCTTTATCTATCATATACAATGCCTTCTTTCAGCCGTACTCTTGGTCTCGCTCTTATTCTCGGTACTTCTGCCTGGGCCACGCCCGTTAGAATCCGTCAGACTGAGGTCAGTATCCTTTTTTTTTTATTACCATCTTTCCACGAACTTATACCCCATTTTGCAGGGAAACCTGCCTTCTTGCCAGGATATCTCAAACCCAAATGCTGTTCTGCAATCTGTGAGGTCTGGCGACGCGAATGTGGTTGTACCCCAGGGACTGGACCGCGACACGTTTATCAACTTCCTCGAAAGTTGCTGCCAGAACAACTCTGCCAGCGCAAACGGAACGACCAGCTCCACCGCGACTCGGGATTCTGCTAGCGGCGACGTCAATGCCAGCGCTGGTGCCTCTGGAACGGTTTCTCCTGGGCCATCCTCTACGACCACGGCCAACATCGACGGCCCCGACTACGATCTCAGGCTCTTTGACGACGCTGCTGCCTCCGCTTCCGCTGCTGCCGTCGCGGCTGCAAGTGCTTCCTCTTCTGTCGGCCCTGCTATCACTGGATCTACGCCTGAGACAACAGTTAACACTGGCTTCAACGGTGCTCCAGGCGTTGCTAACACCCAAGGCGCAGGCGGCCAAGTTGGATCTCCTCCTGTTGGCGGACCTTCCGTCAACGGCCCCTCTGTTTCTGGATCTGCGCCAGAGGGAACTGGCATTACTACCGATGCTACTACTGCAGGATCTCCTGGAGCCAACGCTATCGCCCCTTCTGTCAACGGACCATCTGTGTCTGGATCTTCAGACAGAGTAGCCAATATCGACGTTGGTATCTCAGATGGGTCGCCTGAGGCCAACGCTGCAGCGCCCTCTGTCGCACCCCCTTCTCCATCCGTTTCTGCTCCCTCTGCCCCGGTCAGCCCCAGTGCTAGCGGCATTCCAATCACTCCCTCTGTCGCCGTTCCCTCCCCCTCCGCAGCTACGGGTGGAAACACTCGGCTCTTCGGAGGTCTTAGAACTGCCATAGATGACCTTGAGAACTCGGAGGACAACAACTTTGGTCTTCGTGTTGGTGTCGACGGTAACACTTCCCAGACTGGCACTGTCGACGCCGCTGTCTCCGGTGTTCCGTCTGCCAATGTTCCTGTATCCTCTGTCGTCGCTTCCATGACGTCCGTTCTTGCCCCCGTAGCATCTAGCATCGAGAGTCCTATCTCCTCTGCTGCCAGCCTCGCCGCAGATTGTGCAAGATGTGCAGCTGTTGGACTCATGGGTTTGGCGTAGGCTATTTATTGTACTTGTTATATTATGATATACCCTCAAATTTACTTTGATCATCCAAAATCTATTGTTCCAATACCAAGAATGTTACATGATTGTACAGTAAATATTAAGGCTACAGGAGAGAAGTGTGGGACAAGCAAGCTCTAGACAAAAGGGAAGTTGGTGTTGTAGAAGTCGTGATGCTGACTGGGATCCTGGTTAGCGAGGAAATTGTTCATGTTCGAGACGTAGGATTCCCATCCCAATGCACTGTACGAGAAGTCAGAGAGGGCACCGCAGGATTAACAACAGGGAACCCACTCAAACCCACTGGGTAGACTTGGCCATGTCCCGATGGATCCGCCGACATTATCTCCAAATTGGCGAGATGCCGCTGAATGGAATGGCGCATTTGAAGCTTGAGGACGAGTATCAAGATCAAAGATATTGGGGTCGAATGCTAGCGGGTTGGTAGAATGAGGGTTAGTGGATGGGGCTTGGTGGTAATACTTCTCGCTTGAGTTGGTTAAATGTGAATTTTCAGCTGGACGCTGTTGGGGNTAGGTGGGGGAAAGAGAARAGATGAGGGTGGNCTTGCTGGGAGAATGACGAGATGGGATTTCCTCCACGCCAGAAATTGTGCTTGTCAAATCCGGGATGGGCACCCGGATCGTTTGTGCCAGACATAGTAGAATGTGAAGATGAAGGGCGTGTAAGGTCTTCTTCTGGACGACTTCGCTTGCGGGAAGGAAGGTTAGGAGGAACCGCTCGCCCACGAGCTGACGAAAGCTCTTTGAGAATGTCGCTGAACATGGGTTCAGTGTCCTGATAGGAGATATTAAATCGAATCACTTACTAAAAACGCCCAGCAACGCTCCATCTATGATAGAACGATGTTATTTTAGTCGCCAGATGTAACGAGTGTTGTTCGTACCGATTTTCAGCCATGGAGAGATATACTAAGCATTTATCAAGATCGGCNATATCTCTGGATGCCTGGGGATTCGAGCCTGCCCGAGGACCACCGAACATGTTGATCACCAGTATTATTCCTGCAGTGAATGCACTGGCCTAGAGGTGAAATATTTGATCAAACAGAGCATTCTAAACCACTAGGATACTCACTATTGAAGTGGGGTATGATGGAAGTCCCCGCTTTAATTGTGCCTCGAATACCCGGCTACAAGACCTGCAAAAGCAGCCGGTTAGTGGGCCAAAATTGTACTCACGGGCAATATTAAATTTGCCTAGCAGCATTAGCACACAAAGCCAGCGACACCGAACCCTCGGACGTCAGGTTTTGAATGAAAGGTCGGTGGATGTGGATCACCAAGGTGTTGTAGATCACATAAAGCAGGCACGACTGTTTGAAGAACAGTGTATTCTCACGCTGGGGGTCCCATCGCACTATAAACATGATCAGATGGGTAGGAGCTGTAGAAGCAAGGGAAGGTTCAGACTTACGGTGGTCTGGCAAAGTCTCAAGCCAATTGTTGAGCGCGGAACTTAATCCCGCGACAGTTTTCCGTTCCCAGTCATCTCCGACAAGACCCAGCATCAACTTGTTGGTCTTCGTCGAGTAGAGGGCCCTCATGGTATACCCCATGAGCTCGCACAGCTTGGAAAAGTGCTGGAAGAATGTCATGGTGGAAGGTATGCCCGTGGGTTGCTTGAACATGCGCGCAGGGTCTCCGTTCTCCCAAAACTCGTCGTCGCAATCGATGGGAGGATCGGCATCGAAGCTAGGATTCATATGGTCAGCCATAGGGTGGGTACGCAGGAAAACTCGACGGACTCTTCTTCTCGCATACAGAGAGGTCGCCCCGTGAAGGTGCTTGTCACGCGGTCGAGGAGGACAAGTATCCTGTTCAACGTTTTATCAGTAAGTCTTTAATACAAAGGTGGAAATTGCTACCAAAATACACGATTCTTCATCTCTTCCTCTACAGTGGGGATATGTCCAGTAGACTTGCGTCTATGCAAACCCAGCTCAATGCACTGTCGTAAACCCAAACCAATCAGCGTCCAACCAGTCTGTGGTGCTGACGCTCCGAAAATGTATATAATCGAGATCTATCAGCGCAGAGTCAGGAAATTCGCCCGAGACGGGTGGGAGAAAAACATACGCAAATAATTTGAAGTTCATACAGATTTGGAGGGTCGAACATGGATTTCCGGAAGGTCTGGAGCTGATCAAACCAGTACCAGCCTACTGAGAGCTCCGACTGAGGGTCTGCGAGTACACGAGGGTCGTTCGAGAATCTTGCCCCAAGTGCACACACCGCGAGGACGACACCACCAAAGGAAGTGTCAGTGTAATGTTGGCCTGCCAGTACGGCGCGTCTGAAGGTTGGTTGATGTAGAAT
Source organism: Chondrostereum purpureum (assembly GCA_004354395.1). Taxonomy (NCBI): domain Eukaryota; kingdom Fungi; phylum Basidiomycota; class Agaricomycetes; order Agaricales; family Cyphellaceae; genus Chondrostereum; species Chondrostereum purpureum. The sequence continues at coordinate 4,134 of LBLO01000721.1, read as the reverse complement.
GGGCAGAACGGGGTTGCTATGTTCGAAGTAGAGGTCGATAAGAGCTGGCATGAGATCACAAGGAGGGTAGTCGTATTGAGGAGCGGCGCGTTCCTCTGACGCGCGTTCCCACTAGACAATCGTGTCATCAGTTGTTCTTTTCGAGTATGATCCTCAAAGAGAAACTTACCGGTGGCAGAGCCCAAAATTGCAAGCGTTGGTACGGCGGTACGCCCTTCTCTCCAGTGAAGGCATTTCGGATCTGTTTGGCCTGTTTGGCAAGGAGGAAGCCACTGGAAGGTCCAAACCATCGATTTTTGATGACCGTCACTTCTATCTTCTTTAATTCCTCAGTTAGACCCCGAATTTCGTCGTCAGAGTCGGTGAGTTCCAGAGGGTCTTCCGGTGGCGATGAATCGTACTGAGAAGGGCTGGAAACAGTCCCGGAATTGGGGCTTGCACGAGTGRGGGGCGCAGGGGAAGTAAACTTAGTACTGCCATATGGTACTGAACAGTGGCCAGTTTCGCTGTTGAGAGATGCTGCCAGCTTCGGCTGGGCTTGCTGCANGTGCCTGCGATTAACTTGGGGCTGCTTTGAAAGACGAGTCGTACCTTGCGTAACATACTCTCCATTTTGGCCACTCTGTCTTCTAGTTGTTCAACGTAACTGTAGTAGGGATGTCAACAAGAGAGAACGGGAAATGTTATCTTAACCAATCTACCTGTTCTTGGGACCTCGTTTCTAACATAGTTTCTACATCAAATTGGGACGAAATATAAACGCTGCATGTCCTGACCTTCACGGGGTCTGTATGAGTACATTCACTGTCGAAGGCGAGGCAATTGGAACATCGGTTGTTTGGCATTTTGGCACTGTCGCCTGCATTCGTTCTTATTGGCCAGGGAACATGTACACATTAGAATCTAGAATCCTACATTTTACTTGAAGTTTCACAAAGATAGGTCAGTGGCTACAGAAGTAGTGGTGATTAGACCTACTTTTCTTCTTGCGACATATATCACAAGAACCTTGCAGTCGTCGTTTCTTGAAACCAATTAGCTGTGGGCGAGGAGCCTCTTCTCCAGAGGACATGCGAGCAATGATGATAAGGGTTGGTAGCAGAAAGCGAATTCGAAGACATAAAGCTCATCACAGCGTTGTGGAAACTGGGGTCTGAGAAGCGACGTCCGGTCTTGCCCAAGTTGCCAAAAATGGATTGTGGCGTCCACCCAAACTTTTTCTCTCGTATTAACATCAAGCATTTCCTTGGAATTCTGTTTACAGATCCATATTATCTATCAGTATCTTCATTAAACACCACCGTTCACACTCTCGCTCCCCTTCAATCTATATATCACTACTCCGGTAGCACCTTGAGCAGGCGTTCAGTCACCCAGACTTTCTGATATCTGCATGCGGAACCAGTTTGGTTTGGTGTATCCAGACGACCGTCAAATCTTGAACACCTTGGTTATCCACCATGTAGTGTGGAGATGAAGACGATTTCGTCGTTGTTTTGCAAANCGTATTCACCCTCGCCCTCAAGTTCCCAGTCAGTGTCATTGATCAAGACAAGAATTCCGGGCCGACTGCGATCATTAGCAAGTCAAAAAAACCAAGGCTGGAGAAAGAATGTGAGAGTGAACTTGCACTGTTCCCTCTTCCATGAAAAGCTCGACACGGTCTTTCAAGTGATGATCGCGTAGATAATGGATTAGATATTCCACATCGGCAGGCTTGGTTTCTGCACCATCTAACAACGGACCAGTCTCGTTATCTGCGCTAACAAATGTCGGTATTTGTATTTTGTAGGATCGTTGGTTGGAAAACAAGAGTTCTAGGCCGCCGCTGAACTCGATTCTCAGAGACAAGCTTCCGTCGGTGGTCATCGTTAGAATGAAAGATTTGCATCATGGACAAATTGTCGATCACACCGTGCTGAACCCTAACCTTAACGTAGATATGATTTCTACCTCATCCATGATGTCATCCCCCTCTCAGACTAGCTCGCATTCCGCAATTGCAATCGCAAGCTGCTCCTGTCAAGTTTCAACTACGACGACGACTGGCTTGAAAATTTATCAAAAATATGGACGATCTCCCCATAGACTTTTCGCACCCAGCCGTGCGCGACTATCTGTCGCTCGTTCGGTACGTTCACAATCTACTACTGTAACTAGCATAATAATAATAGCCATACACAGGCTCCAAGTATTGACTCCTCTGTCCCTCTTGATCAATATCGCCACAGTGGCCATTTGCTCGACAGTTGCAAATCCTTCCATAGGTATGTAGTTCAAGAAAACTCCTTGTCTGTCTGCAGATACTTAGCGGGAGTTATTAGGGGGAATTTCGAAATTGTATCCCACTTCAATCTCTCCCAAACCCGCCGTAATTGCCATCTATATCATCGCGATATTCGCAGGACAGCTGGGCTATTGTGTGCTTCTCGTCTTAGCACGTAAGCCTGAGACGAAGGTAATGCAGCTCCAGCATGTACCTCATACTTTGCAACTAACAAGGTCGTTAAGAAAACCGTGACACAAGGAGTTGGCCTTGCTCTTGTCTTAGCTAATTGGGTAATGGCAATTTGGGCTATCTCTTGGGTTAGTTCGCGTAGTCGTTATCCTTCCGAGAACCTACGCTTACCCTCAAAAGATCTTTGAATGGTTCATTTTCTCCACAGTTTTACAGGGGATCTTGCTTCTCCTCTTGATCTATGCCAATGTCGTCCTCTTGATTTACCACTCTCCGACTTACAAGCGTCCCCTCGACATGATGCTCATACACGCACCTCTCCGATTCTTCCTGGTACTCCAACTCGGTATCATGTTCCCACTATCATTATTGTACGTGCGATTACAATACAAGTTGTCCCCACTGACTTGACGTCTCCCGTTTAGCCTAGCACTTGGTCTCACGTACCAGCCTACGGTTCCGGGACCCCNTGTGAATTACAGCGACCACCCATGGCCAGGATTCGGTGTGGTATTAGGTACCAATCTCGTAGGCCTTGTCGTGGTCATGATGAGACACGATATCGTGTGGACTGTATCTGCTACTTGGATCTGTATAAGCATCTGGATACAAAGACCGAAACCTGCCCCCGTCTACGTGAGTATCCTCCCTCGTCGTGGGAACCATACTCTCAGTTATTGATCCATATTCTTGTATAGATTACTGCGATCCTCTTCACTGTGCTCCATCCGCTAGCTCTTCTTACCGCTGTGATTTACTCCCATTTCTACCGAAACAGAGGAGCTCGAAGGCAGCCGGTGGCTTTGCCTGCAGACGATGATCATCCTGGGCTCTATGCAAGAAGATTTGGAGAGGCGGGTGACGGCGCCGAGTCCAATAATCAAGGCCCGAGAGAGGTCGACGAGGACGCAGTCTGGAGCTCCTGAACCATTTYTCTTGTTCCATGCTCCTTTTTTTTCATCGGTTGCCAAGTGGGATTTTCGCTTTGAATATGCACCAGACATTCTCTCGAGCTCTTCATATTGATATCCTACGAACGGACCTTAGTCCACACATTCTATGTTACTTCATTTGACTACACATCCACTATACACTCTGTTCAATCTGCTTTCGTTGCGGCAGAAGCTTTTCCAGATAACCTAATTGACATGCAGAGGATGATGGTCGCAGCGACCTATCATTGAGAACAAAACTTGGGTTAGTTATATAGGCAGTTTAGCAGAGTTTAGCAGCCGTCGCATGAGATATCGCACGCCTGATAGTCAAACTAATGGAAAGCAAGAATTGGAGGATGAGGCGGCATGTTCAAGCATTGAAGGAAAACAGACTCTTGTTTACGGTAGGCCGTGTCGACTAAGACTGTCTGGCGTTATTCCGTTATGATCGATTTGAATACTATACAATCAACNGCGTGTGTAGAAGATAAGGCATTTGGGCTGCTGTATTTCAAGAGCTACTGGTCCGGTTAGTTTATGTATTCGGCTGGAGATCAACGCCGCCGCGGAACAACTATTGCAACTTATTGCTACCGGCAAACCACTCTTTCTTCTTACTTATACTGTAGATACTAAACGCCATCAAATCAAATGCGCTCACGCTATCATGTTGAATGCGATAAACACTCAATCTGATAGTGTTACATAGGTAGATTCACTATGGTAATACGCACTCATTTG
>LBLO01000720.1:0-17507 GCA_004354395.1 Chondrostereum purpureum | reverse complement strand
TATGTATTAGAGCATGGATTGGGTCGTTGCAGGTAAGCTGCATCATTCGTGAACTTCGGAGTGACTGACAAACCTCTCATAAATATGCCCTGGGTTTCCTCCCGGCACTAGCTACCCGCCGTCTTCTGCTGGAACCCTTCTCGTCGTATCTACATTTCTCATAGCGTACTGCAAAGAATACTGGCAGTTCCCTCTATGCCAGGGATTTACAGTCGGGGTGAGCTGTTAAGAATCATGGTTTGTTACGGTCTAACGTACTCATCGTAGCTTGCCTGCGGCGGTAGCATGAATCCTACAACGGCTGTTATAGCACACTGGTTTAAGCGGCGCAGAGGACTGGCGATGGGAATTATGGCCATCGGGTCTTCCTTGGGCGGGACAGTCATCCCAATCACCGCCAGAAACCTCATTCCGCGGATCGGTTTCCCGTGGACAATGCGGACATTGGGTTTCATTCAATTATGCTTCCTGATAATGGCGAATCTTGTGTGTTACTTTACTTCGTTTCTGTGGGTTGAAGGTGTTACTCATCACGCTTCAGACGGTAAAGCGGCGTTTTCCGCCTGTGAATGTAACGGGAGGTCTGTTCAATTTGAAAGCGTTCAAATCATTAGAGTTTACGCTATACTGCTTCTCCGCATTCGTCAATTTCCTCGGGATTTATACCTGTATGTACTCTGATCTGGAAGAAGGAACACAAGCTAACATCATCTCCAGTGTTAACATACATGGACGTCAGCGCTGTGTCTATAGGGATATCAGAGGATTTTTGGTTTTAACTTGTATCCATTGCGAACGGTGCCTTTGGACTAGGAAGATATGTTGCTGGATTGATTGGTGATAGAATCGGTACACTTTCGTTCACCCCTTCAGCGTCTAGACTCAATGGGTATCAGGACCCACGTTCTGCGCCGATCGGAGGGAGGACGATGAATACTATGATTCCGTTTATCATTGCTAGCGTAGTATTCACATATGCATGGCCATTCGCGAAGACACAGAGCTCTCTCATCGTTATCACTGTTCTTTACGGGTATGTTTCGTAAGCCTATCCATTCCCTCTCATGGATTCATACAATATTTTTTAGTTTCTCATCGGCTTGTTATGTCTCTCTTGTCTCCAATCCTGTTATGGAGCTCGGAGATACAGGCGATGTCGGACGACGCGTCGGTATGATGATGAGTATACTCGCCATTGGAGCTGTCGCTGGCCCTCCAATTTCTGGTGCGATCAATAGCAAAACAGGAGGCTTCGAGGCTGTGGGATATTATGCAGGTGAGAACAACAGAAACTGCACTTGGTAATCATACTGACGATCCCTATAGGGAGTGTTATATTATTGGGCATTGGACTGATGTGCTCGTCGAGGCGTATAGCATTGGTGGATGGAAAGGTAGAATTTAGAGTGGGATTTACTAAGATCTCAAAATGTACAAGTAGTACATACATATACACATATACATAGATGTGTTTCATTTAGCTTTCACAGATACTAGCCCCAGGACCGGGGAAAAATCAGGGNCGGGTCTGATGCCTCTTTTGGAAATTGGCGCCTGCGAAGTTCATCAGTCATACTTACTCATCGGCGATTTATCGAGTAGCCCCTTGGTTCCTAACCCTCATCCAGGGGTCCCTTTCGACTGGCCAAAATCCAGCAAAGCATCAAGTCTGACACTTTTCATGCTTGCTCTAGACGTCTCGGGTTGAACAAGGCTTTCGTTCACTAAAAACTAGCTTGTAGAGGGAATGATGCCCCAGCCCGAATTACCATTCGAACTTTATCGTCACATCTTAGAACATGTGCAAGAGATATCAACTCTATATTCCCTTTCTCTCTGCTCTTCTGTTATGAAGAGCGAAGCAGAACCAATGTTGTATCGTCAAGTCAATGCCTCTGACTGGAGCAAAAGTCGATATATTCAGTTCCTTCGTGCAATTTGCACAAACACGCGTCTTGCTTGTTATGTGCAGTCGTTTCGCTCATGGTGCAATCGGGATCTTCACAAAAACCAGGTCATGGACGGGGAGTTGGATCAAATCTGGGCACTTCTCCCGTCCGCCTTCAAAGCTATGGCAAACCTGAAGGACCTTAGGTTTAGGGAGTGGTCGGGAAGCTCGTGTGCCCGAATCCTACTAGGTTGCAGCTTTCAGCTTGAGCATCTCTCGTGGAACTCGCACGGCGACGAGGAGAATTTCGCAGTTTTCCTTCCCACACAAACAGAGCTTCGGTTTCTTGACATCATCTGGGAGCCATCCAATTTCTCTTTATCTACCAACAGCCTTCCAGCCCTAACAACTCTGACAGGAGATAGCGATACTGTGCTATGTCTACTTCCGGGCCGACGTGTACATACGTTGTTTTGGCATCCCGACATCACAGTAGATATGGGAGACCTGCTTGATGTGCAGCTACTGGCTCCAGCATTGCGTCAACTCGAGAAACTTACACTCGGTGGCTACCTCATAAGAGGTCCGAACTTGGACTACCTTACACCTCATCTCGTACGCTTACAAGCGCTGCACCTCATCGGTCACCATGTACGCCCACATCTTCTATCTCGATGCTTATTCTAACAAACACTGCAGAAGGATGACGAAGAATGTCTATCCGGTCTCCCCATGCTACGGCATCTCAAAGTCTCTCAGTACTGGGGGGTGCATGGGCATGCGCTTAATATAGATCGCCCCTCCTACGTCAACTTGCTGCTGTCTAATGTCTCGTCGCTCAATGTCATCGACATCGAACTTCCAGAGGACAAGGGCTTTCAGCGGTGGCATAGGAAATCTGGGGTCACAAAGCACGAAACATTTACGTATTCTGTGTACTTGACTTCGTGGATACTTTAACCTTAGCCATGTATTGACCTCATGTAGGAACACGAGTGAAACCTCGGTGAAAAAGGCTACCCGTGGKGAGGGAGGTGGGCCTACGAAGGGGGCAAGTGGTATTTTTTGCGTGCGCAGTGTTGTCGAAGACTGCGGTAGAGGAATGTACGGGCTGTGGGTCTACTCAGCATGGCTTCAACTCCAGGCTTCTATACCGGTACCGCAATCCATGAGGTCTTTTCGAACTCGGACCACGAGCTCATGTATGAGATCCTTCTTGCTACCTGTCCTTCAGCAAGGCGAACATCTCCAGATACACTGGATCGGTGCTTTGATACGAGAATGTGCATGACAGTGGTATTAAATTCTGGGACTGCAGCTATGCGATAGAATTTATGGGCAGTATGGAGGTTCGAGGTAACTGGCTGCGTATCTGACTAGTAGGAGCCCTACTTTGTAGTAGGAGAGAAGAGTTCTCCGAAATCAACGAGACTTAGGCGATCTCGTGTCACTCGGACTCGCGTTAATGAGTAGCTGCTATAAACAGGCGATAAGTAGCTCGAATCGTGCTCTTGAACTTGACGGTGGACTACGCCCCCAGACTAAAGGCAACTGTGCGGGTATAGGATTTCTTATAGAGCTTCCATCAGGACGGTAGGGAACACAATCTCGGATCCATAAACCTGAATTTACCCCTCCTCATTATCAGCGCCTTTGATCCTCAATCGAATCGCAACTGACTTGCTGTTACCCATCTGTGCCTGCCCCACCACTCGATTCTGAAGTATACAATTGCTACTTTTGGTATCACCGATGTCCCAGAACACTTTACCCATCGAACTCTATCGGCCCATTGCTTCTCATGTAGAAGCATTATCTGATCTGTGCAATCTTTGTCTTACGTCCTCAATATGGAGAGGTGAGGCAGAGCGGGTCCTGTACTACGAGTTCCACAGCGTGGGACGGAAGAAATCACACAGCCTCTCTTTCCTTCGCGCAGTTTGCATGAATGAGCGCCGTGCTCGTCATGTACGGGAATTTATTTCTTGGTGTTATTTCGACGAACGAAAGGACACAGAAGAGTTGTGGAACCTCCTTTCCTCCGCTTTGAAGGCAATGACCAACCTGAAGAAGCTTTCCTTCCGCGAAGCATCTGCTAGATCTTTCGCACACGTGTTGCGTGAATGCACATTTCAGCTGGAGGAATTCTGGTTATACTCTCGGGATGACGAGCCTTTCCTCCGACAGTACCTTCCTACTCAGACCTCCCTACGTCTCATATCAGTTCCATGGAACCCCTCGCAGATTCCTCCCCCTCCAGAATGCCTCCCTGCTTTAACAAAATTGTGTGGTTCAACAAGTTCTATTGTGGCATTGCTGCCAGCTGGCGTTCATGTTACAACCGTGGTCTGGCGTTCTTGTTTCCCCTTCACAGCTGAAAATTCTCAGATAGACTGGGAGACTATGTCTCCTGCTCTCGGGAATATCAAGGAAATGGGTATCGCTATGGACGTTACGGATCCCAATTTCTTGAAAGACCTGGTTCCCCACCTCACAAAGGTGGAAGGGGTACATCTACTAGTACACGAGGCGAGCTCTCCCTCCTGTATATTATCTTTCAATTACTCACGAAACCTCGTAGAAGAGTGCTTCTGAATTCTTGTGGCCGATGCCGCAGTTGAAACATCTGCAAGTCACCGAATTCCTGTCATCGGATGGCCAGGTAGTGGAAGAGTCCCTAGATGGTAGATTGAGATGGACGGAAGCACTCTTCGATAACATCGCGACTCTGGATGTTATTGAAATCCAAGGCAGTCACCTTGTAGCCCAGTGCGAAAAGTGGCGTAGAGGATTCCGTGACCCAAGCTTCGAGCCCTTTATAAGCTTGACTGATTAGATAGATAGCTACATTTATTGGTGCATTAAATTGAGGAAAAAAATGCTCTCTCTTCCCAAGAAAGTCGAGTACGCGGATGTATGCGGTGTGAGAACTAGAAGGAGGCGTACTGCTGATGTAAGCTTCTGGCTCCTTTCTTCTCGACTTTGATCATTCCTTACCCAAAATCCTACTGCTCAACGGATATCGCGTGTTAAGACGCGTCATAATGGACTGGGAAGCAGAATACGAACGCTCAAAAGCCTCAGGGTCTTCAAATTCCAGAGCAAAGTCCTCTATACCTCGACGTTCCGCTCTCATAGACGACGACGATGAGGACGATGAAATGAATGGTTTCGTCCCTCAACAGCCCCAAGCTGCTAGAAATAGCCGGCCAAGACGTGGGTGCTTCTACTTATGCCATGAAACGCGTCCATTTACGATCTATTGCCAGTACTTTTCGATGACTTTCGAGAACAAACACCTCTGGAACAGTTAATGAGGCATTGGATGAATGAAAGACACTCGCCAGATATATTGCCTGCGCAGGAAATATTGTTGGGGTCATTGTTGGATCACATTCGACGGCAGGTGCGAACCATTAATCACTCCAGAAAACCGATCGACTACTAACGTTTTCTTGGAGTTTGCAGACGGATGCTGTCCAGTTGCTTCGTGGGGATCCATCCTCTTCAGAGGAGGAGCATATACGCATTATGCTCGTGCAAACTGAAGTCGAGCGCGTCAAATTCATCGTTCGATCGTATGTTCGGACGCGTCTTTTCAAGGTACGCGTCTCTGCACTGTAGACCTGAGACGCGAGAAACTTTATGTCCAGAGCCATACTAAGATTGTTGGAGAATTAGGGCGGGGTAAAAAGCATACATTTATGCTATTTGATATATTACTGAGACGCTGGGGATTGAGCTTGGGGGTCACCACGCGTCTGATAGTGTCATAAATGACCAGGATCTCATCGCTTAGTTTTTCAGATAGAGAAGCATGCGCGATTTATAACTTTGGACAAGGATATCCAATCCAGATTAACGACAGCTGAGAGAGACTACGCCAATCGGCGAGCCGCTTTCCATTATTTTTGCTTCTGTTACCTGAACCCACATAGATAGGCATGCGCATCTCTCCAATCGACATCTTTCTCAGTCGGTGTTGCAGTCTCTTCCCGAAATGCAGAGGGATCTTGAGGAAACCCCGCCGTTCACGCCTTCGATGGGTGCGGACCACTTTACTACGATCTGGAGCTCCGTTCGTGTGCTGATAAACATGGTATCGCAGTGAAGCAGCCTGACAGAGAAAAATACGTGTTTATTCACGCGCTGAAAGAAGGGCAGGAATGTGTTCTACCGGAGTGCGTATACCCTTTTCATCTCCGTCGTGATACCGCAGAAGCTGAAAGATGGTATCACTATGTAGTGGACGAACGTTAGATTTGCCCAAGGGTAATATCTCATTGGTACCATTCTTTTGTATAGCAGAATCTTTTGGAGGCCGGAGGTATTGAACTTGTATAAGGGGATGATGTGTTTGTTCTTTTTAGTTTTGTTGTAATTTTGAAGCATCTGTATCACTACGCCACATTTTGTGGGCCGATTGCGTTCGGCCCGCGGGTTCCCATTTCGATAGACGGAACGCCGCGCTTTCCGTCCATCCTTGCATCATAAGGCAAAGGGGCCGGATATTCTGCCGGCCCAACGGTATGATGCTTTCACGACTTTCTTCGTTGCCTCGGTCGATCCGCTCGACGGTGTCCAGCTATTACCGGCCCTTCCAACTCTTCGATTTCTCCACCTCAACCATGTCTTCTAGTGAATTCAAGCAGGTCAGTCAGTGGAACATATATTGGCTAGAACTCCTTTGGGCGCTCATATGATCGATTATCTGCTCTAGGCACCCCACAAGTGAGTCTCTTGGTTTTGTTGATGTGCTGAAAAGAGTTACGGATCTGACATTTGGGGCAACTTTGCTTGTGAAGGCTGTTGGTGTGAGTTACAACCTTTCTTGGATCTATCACGACTGACTGTATATGTAGTATTCCAGGGCCCATAGAGGTTGCAGATGATGTATGTTTCGAGCACTGTCAAGCCTTTAACCCACTTTCTGAAGCTAAATCAGGTTCTCTACGCCAATGCTCACCCATCCATGTCCCATGTCTCCCCTGAATTTGTCCCAGTATTTGGTGATTGTATTCGTATGACACGGTGCGTGTTCTTGATTTTATTGTGGAATTGCTGCTTAGAATGTGTGCAGGGAGGTCCTATTCTCCGCAACGTCACAACCATTCCTCATTGCGGGCTCTGGCACCCTGGGCTGGGACCAGGTCGCTGCAAATCTTGTCGAACCCGGCGAGAACGCGCTTGTTTGCCACAGCGGATACTTTGGAGATAGCTTCACAGAGTGCCTTACTACGTACGGTGCTCACGTCGACCAGCTCAAAGCTCCCATTGGCTCTGGTGTATCTGAAGAACAGCTCGAGACTGCTTTGAAGGGCCAGAAGAAATACAAGATCGTCGCGTTTACACATGTCGATACCAGTACAGCCGTACTGACTGATGCGAAGAGGATCGCTGAAATCGTGAAGAAGGTCTCTCCGGATACCTTGGTTATCCTCGACGGGGTGTGCTCTGTGGCGAGTGAGGAGATCAGGATGGATGTTTGGGGGATCGACGTCGTACTCACTGCGTCCCAAAAAGGTCTGGGTGTACCTCCAGGCTTGAGCATTCTTGTAGCGAGCCAAAAAGCTATCGATGTGTTCAAAGCAAGGAAATCTCCCGTCACATCATACTACGCTTCATGGACAAAGTGGCTACCTATTATGCAAGCCTACGAAGCTGGGAACCCTGCATACTTTGCTACGCCTCCAGTGCAGCTTATCTACGCCTACCACGCGTCCTTGACGAGAATTACGAAGGGGTCGCCGAGCTTGGAAGAGAGATTCCAGATTCACCGGGATGTTTCGAAGAAGGTCAAAGATACTCTGATCAACGAGTTGGGTTTGAAGCAGTTGCCAACGGGTGGAGGATTAGGATCGGCAGCTAATGGTATGACGGCTGTGTACTACCCCGAGGGCAAGGGCGCGAAGGATGTTGTTGGACCACTTGGTGGTGAAGGTGTCGTCGTCGCGGGTGGTCTTCACAAGGATATCAAAGGTTCGTAGCTCCCGTTGCGTGTGCTTCTCTTTACTGAAGTCTTCTCTTTGTTAGATACCTACTTCCGGATAGGGTATGTTTCCTTGCAATGGAAGCAGATATTTACACTGACAGTTTATTTGAACAGGCACATGGGAATCACTGCTGTCGACAGTGAGAGGGGCGACGTAGATAGGATTCTGTCAACGCTGAAGGCTGTGCTGAAAAACTAGAGAAGTGTATAACCAAGTCTACTGTATTCATAGGACGATACTCTCATCCAGATACTTGAACAAATAAGACTAATGTAAATGAATTGTGGGCAGGAAGAAACCGGGGAATCTCCATGAATTCAGTGCCAACCTGGCCTTGCTATCACGTCGTACAAGTAAAATATAGCAATGCTAATTGGTGTAGCCACTTCCGCGTTTCTAAGTTTACNTTACAATCGAAGAGGAAACCCTTTCAAATTTTACCTCTAAGCAGCAGTGTTACTGTGTAAGCTTGACGAAGCTGGGCGTTGATCCCTAGCACGTGGGAAATCACATAGATCACATGGCCACGCGGGTTGCTTAAATACCAGTCTTGAGCTTTGACCGCCATCTTCCCCTCCATCGCCATCTCCCCTCTCCTCATTACTGTGATGAAGAATAAGAACAAGCAAACGAAGTTCCCCGTCGTACGTCAGTGGGCTCTCCAAAACTCCACTCCGAAATCCTCCCGTTCGAGCAAAACATGGAAAAATCTGACACCTATTCTCTGTTTCGGTAGGCTCGGATAAAGAAGATCATGCAGAAAGATGAAGAAGTCGGCAAAGTTGCGCATGCTACTCCTATAGTTATTTGTGAGTCAAGTCTATTATTTATCTGTCGATTGAAAGAGCTGAAATGTTGTGATAGCGAAAGCATTAGAAATGTTCCTGGCCCTGATCGTCGAAGAGTCCAACAAGGTTACTAGTGAGAGAGGGTCGAAGAAAGTTGAGGCCTACCATTTGTGCGTTTGCCTCTTTGGCTTTGAATGTCCACGATAGGCTGATATTTCTCTGGTAGAAAGCATGCTGTGGAAACAACGGAAACGCTTGACTTTTTGAAAGAGATAGTGGAACCTGTACCGGATCCGTCTGCAGGTGGTACCATTGATCTCGAGGCCGAGAAAGAAGAGAAGAAGAAGAGCCGGGCCAAAGGCAAACGCGCTGCTGCTGCTGCCGCTGCCGCCGCTGCTGCCGCCGATGCAGATGGAGACGCAGATGGGTCAGCACCAGCACCGAAGAGACGGCGAAAGAAGAAAGTCGTTGAAGAGAAACGTCGACGAGAGCCGGAGCCAGAACCGGAGGAGGAGCCGGACGTGGAAATGCCGACGAGTCGAGCGACAGATGAGGATGAGGACGATGATTATTGATGGACTTGTATAACTTTTGGGTTTGCTCTAATGGCGTATCTATGTTCCAAAGGTCCGTCTTCCTCTTCTTCTACCCGTCTCAGCCAATTGTAACTATTTTTCTCTCTACTCTAGACTTGTATTGTATGTCTATCATTGCGTGTTTTATTGCATACGCTTTCTATTCTTATAGCCATGGACTATACTGTCCCCTTCGTTCAAAATCCCACAATCTCAGCCCTCAAACGCTCCATGTCTTCTCGCACTTTCTGTTAGACCTTGGAACCCTTGTATCAACACTTGGTCTCTTTTACCTCTGCTCCCCAGGTGGAACACAACGCACGACGCTAAACTAGAACTTGACCACCTCCTATCCAAACCATCTGACGAAACCACCCCCATGGATTTGTCGCTGCAATATTTACAAGAAACACATCCGGGCAGCGTTCGAGGTCCTTCAGGAGACGCCTGCTGAGGAGCCGGACATTCAGTCGATCCCCTAGCAAGTTGGAAACGAAGTGGCTGACTTAGTTATAACTCCTCTGGAGGATAATTATATTGTCGACTAGAAGGGAGAAGGACAACCGTGACTTGGTATGCTCGCGAGATTCCTTTCGAATTGGTATTCCAATGAACTCTCCTTTATTTTTAACACTCAGCTGGAAAAAACCCATTGTCAAAGATGACAAAACATGATGGTGCTGTGATGGTTCTTGTAGAGAAGGGATTGTGAACAACATAGAAGACCCAAGGTTTCAGTCTACTTAGCACAATGGACTCAGAATATGACCATGGTGAGCAGGATGGCATTTGGTACTCAATATACTCTTCAACATAGAACCAGTGCTTTATGCTATTCAGTATCTGATGAATTCGGATGTCAAACCCTGTTCAGCCAGTAGTTCATCCGAGTATGGTTCCAAGACGTGCTCCTTCAGCCTTGGAGAACATGTTCGAGTTGTGGGTGCGCGTAGTTTCCCAATACCACCCAGAGAAATCCTAATCAACGATAGCAGCAATTTTATGTGTCTTGTTATCAACGAGAACATTCCGAGTAGTGAAATACCCATGTACGAACATGGGTCCGATAAACATCAGCTCTTCCGCGCTCGGTACGAAAGCACCGGAAACCAGCGGCGAACCCTAAACAGGCGTGTCTCTCAGGCGGAGAGAACGTTCGCGGAGTGTCCAGGATGAAACGGGAATATGACATGCTGTATTACCTTCACAGGATGGGAAAGCAGAAAATTGTGGTGCTCGGGAGACAATGGAATTGTGTTATTTGACGTGTCATTTTTTTCTGRAAAACGTTTGACTTGTCTTCCAGACTGTGGTGGAAGTCATCTTTTAACGTTTACTACAGTGATGAAAGTCCCGAGCAGCCCTTCGATGGGTTTGCCGCTGTTTTCCACTAGCCCCAAGGGTATGTTCGCTGGAAGGTCTACTTGCTATGTACTGTATTGCGTCGTACAGTAGAGCAATACTGGATCGTCGAGAGTACTACTCGCTGACTAATGAGATTAAGACTCCCCACTGTACTTATGTACATATCGCTTACTTAGGTTTCCTTTCGTGTCCTGTTTGTGTCCTGTAGGGTACCGTCGGTCAAGTTAACTATCTGCTACAATGCATATGAAGCTACTGAGGACAATCTAACTACCCCAGGCCTAGTGTGGAGCATCCCACGCAAGAAGCTCAATTATGAACCCAAATGAGATTGATGTAACCTTTGACGTCGTCGCTCGTCACCGCGACCAGGCATATAAAAGAGCGTTAAATTACGGTGGGTAGATCTAAGATATCACTCCCACCAGCAGATTCCCAATTTTCACTCAATCAACGCCATCTGGTGCTAATATGCAATCTAAAGTCGGAAATTCTCAGGTCTACAACGACGGCGACCAAAAGTAGGTTATTAGATGCAGATTTTTGTTACCTTGTGCTGAATGTCTACGCTCAACCCGTAGAAACACTACTGGTTCCGTCCAAGACGCACCGCCGCCAAAATTTGAGGGTGGACAACCAAACTCCCATGATCTGCTCGATTCCAAGTGCGTTTACAATGCTTAGGCGGTAGACAGTACTCTAAATACATTTCTGTGCTACAGAGACCAACGTAGCATAGCAAATACCCTAGAGGCTGCCCAAAAGGCTGAAAAGGAAGAGGAGAACCGTTCACAAGGGTTCCAGGATCCGACTGAGCCTGCGCGAAGCCATGGGAATAAACCCTCCAGAGGCGCTGAAGTTGATGCGGAGATTGCGAAGGAGGAACATGAGATCTTGAAGAAGAAGGACGCGTTGTAATATTCATAGATACTCGTCAATATACGAAGCTTGAAGCTTCAAGTTGGGAAACACCAATGATTGACTGCCACCAGAGGAATAAAAAGCAAATGCGATGAAACATAACTTCATAACTACCAAAATCGTCCTTCACTTCTAGTCAACAATACAATTGGGTTTCTGGACCATAAACAAGCGAATGTCCAACTCCTTGGCAGACGTGTCCTTAAGGAAGTCGAACGCTGCCCGAATGTATTTCTTGTGGTATCGTAGGCAGAAATCCTTAAGGGCATTTGCATTGGGAGGGCCTTTTAGGAGGGGGTACAGTTCTTTGTTAGCGTCACGAATTATGCTCCACCACGCCTCAAGCAATGGTAAAAGGATTCTAAAACATTGCGGGAGATTCTCCTGTAACCAGGGATCATCACTTTGCAATTCCGATTTGAGCAACAACCTGCTTCCGGCTACGTCCTTTATACCATCCCTGTTGATATCTTGTAGTACACGGGAAGCCCAGTCATTACCTCCGGACTGCTTCAGAAGGACCCAGAGGAGGACCCATGAAAAGGAGCCCAGGTCGTCAATTGCTGTATGAGTGGTATCCTTACCGTTAAGCCAGTAAAAGACAAGCCGCATCGGTAGAAAAGGTAGTGTCCCCTAAGAACCAGTCAGCGGGTTATCATAAGGTGAAACATAGTGGATTCACTGAGCGATCTTGACCAGCGTTGTGCTCTTCCCTCCAATCCAAAGCAAGATCTCCATCCGTTATGAAGCCATCACATCTGTCAAGATAAGGTCCCAAAAACGAGAACTCCCTGTGAAATTAAACATAAGGATATGAACTCGACTGAAGAACAGCTCACTCTTCTATGAACTTATGGCCATGTGTCCTCAGTTCTGGCGGACGCTTCTGTGTTGTGACCCTGCGCAGGAGATTTCCAACAGACACGTCCCGGTGCAAGTAACCGTTCAGATACCAATGAAGATGCCCTGGACCAGCAGATTCAGTCAACGAGCAACGATAGAACAACGGGAGGCACACCGATCAGGCAGTCCATTAGCACGGCAACCAATATTCTCGGAATTTCGCATGTTAAAAGTGATCTTCCCACTGTCTCAGTGGATGTGATCAACTCCGAGGGGTCTACAATGTTCAACGGGTCACTCGAATCACTAGTAGCAAAGTCAGGGCACCCCACAACTTCGGAGGAAGTCCAGTCCTTGGAGTTATAATCCAATTCCAAGCAGCTGTACTCGTCAATTAACCCATGGGTTCCTGGTGCGGCTTGCAATGCGCTACTTTCCGTCTTAATATGATCGAGTGTGGGATCAGATAGTCTGAGCACACTATGCGAAGAGGGGGGAAGTTTCCCGAACCAGTGTTCCCAAATATCCATTCCCGATAGCGTCTTTCTGAGGTGCTCCTGGGCTAGGGGGAGATTCGTCAAACCAAAGACCGCCTCCCACTCCCGAAATTCTGCGTCATTGGGGAGTGTTGCAAGGGAAGATGCCAAACGGGATGACAGTCGCAGACCCATCCTTACGGGTTGGGATTTGGACAATTGTGAAGCTCGCCGGGATGATGGCTCTCCAATACATTTCACAGATTCCTCTGTTTCCTCCAAACTGACACCCTCCATCTGTTTGGTCCACGGCTCCGATGTATCGACAGTGCCTGCAACGGTCCCACAGCTAGTGGCACCCACACAGCGACAAAATGTCTCTTGCGTCCGCATCCAGTAACATTCCCTGGGTGTTCGACCACCGATGAAATGGGGAATACCCTCCTGTAATTTGTAGAATGGGTGTATACCGCACTCGTATGGTGTCATGTTGCACATTGCAAACATGATCTCGGCCGCGGATCTGAATCCTTCTACAGTGAGAATGTTGTATGCCGGGGTGACGAACAGACCAGAAGGGACGAGGAAGCACCAGCGAAGTAAGCCGTGAGAGCAGAGATATGTCACAGAGGTCGCGTACAGTCGACCATGTTGGCGAAGAAAGCGAAGGTACGTCCAAACCTGCGCTATCATATCCAGATTGTGGTATTTTGCCTCCAGCGTCCCAAAAGGAATAGTCCGTCCTACACTGTGCAAGGTCCCGTCAGGTCGAACGTAGCTCTCGTACCCCTTGAGCAGCCATACGAGGTCTGGCTGCCAGATTCCTGTTTCGTGATTCACTTCGTCGATCATCGGTCAATTGTAGGAACAGAAACGAGAGCCTGCAAGAAACGCTGTTTCTCCCGACAACCTTGGAGCCATCGAAATCATGTCGTTCAACACATTGGCCAGTGGTGAATAGCTTGATCGCTCGTCCTTCTTTCCCCTCAGTCCTGCCAACGTTTTGAGGTCGATTTGCTCCGGATTYTGGCCAGTGAAGTATCTATCTGTCAGAGCATTGAGTGTTTGGTCCCAAATATTCTTCTGGCGCCGTTCTCTGATATGGAATATGTTTCCGGGAGGGAGCTGGAATTGGAACATTTTGTCCAAAAGGCCATCCTGCATGAGGTCTTTCATGAGATGTCGACGTCGACGTCGGAGTTCGCCTGAATCAAGTGAGGATTGGGAAGATGATGATTCTCGTGGTATGCTACCTTACAAAGTGGGAACGTTACAATTCCGATGACACTAGCTGCGAAAAGGGGAACAAACCTGATGCAGGAGCATTCTTAGCGAAGGATTCGTCGCAGTCCTGTGCTTTCACTGACAGTCGAATGTATCAGTGATTTAAACGCGTTTCCGGCTACGCACCTACATGAATCTATTGGGAGAACTAACTCGGACGGTGGTCGTTCACTAATATCTACATTGCCAGCACGTGACCCTGCATTCAGGTTGACTTTCAAATATTTTCATTTGTGTATGATATTGATAATTAACTATATCAGCCTCCTACGTGCGTCCCATTCTCTGTTGAGCATTGGAACCAGACGCTGCAGTCAGGGTATACACCCTCCGGCTCATCTCCAGCATCTGTAAGCAGCAAAGCGACCACTCCATGAGGAGGCACATCTGTCAATGTTATATTCCTCAGTGCTGGCTCCGGATACGTCCCATGCGCCCACAAGTCCTATAAAGAAAGCATATGAGAAGACAGTATTGTGAGGAGCCGGGAGACCGGAACTAACCCGAACGGAATACACTCTACCAGCTTTGATCCACGGGGATTCAGTCAAGTTGAAAGAGAGATCGGAGGGTTCGTTTAGAGTGTTGAGCTGTCGTTATCTCAAGCATCACAATCAGTGTATAACGGAGAAATAAGGATGGATACTTACGGCCATAAATACGACTTGATCGTTTTGAACTGGTCCACTCCAATATTGGGGCGGATGTGTTGCGTTGCGCGTATAGTCCGGCTGGTTAATATAACGCGTGTCAGGTTTGTACTGGCAAAGGTTACAGTCGAAGTAAATGCGTTACATTGATTCCCCATCTGAAGGGACTAATCCCCACGCCTACTTCATCGTCTTGGTTGATTGCAAGGATTTCGGAGTTTGTCAGGATGGAGAGTGTCTCATTTGTGATTGTCGTCAACTACCAAGAAGTCTGAGGGGTAGCAATGTCAGGAAAACGGAAAGGAAATACGTCTGTTCCGATCTTTAGCAAAGAATCAGATGAGATGAGATACAGCTACGATGAACTGGAAACCCACGAGTAGAGGGCTCTTCATCAAAGCCCATGCAGTGAAATGGCTCTTGCTTTCTTCGAATGTGAGGTCCCCATTCCCAAGTTGGAGCATATCCAAGTCATTACGACCGTAGAAGTCCGTCGAGGCCATGAGGAACGCGTTACTGATGTCATAGTCCATCAGCGCTGCGAAAGAAAAGCTACGAGCGAGCGGTAGGGAAGTAACACTTACAAGTCAATGATGTCTGCGAGAGAATMCCATTGTGGCTCGATATCTCCTGTAGTCTAACCATGTTGATGCATTAGAGGGAGGAAAAGAGGAAAGATAAGTGATCGTTACCCTCCATGAGTGACCGAAATTCTTTCCCCACCTAGAAAAGGCATTTTTAAGTATCTCGGTATTTCACTGGAAAACGGATCCTAGGACGCACATCCACACCTGACTCTAATGACCCGCAGAAAAGTTAATAAAGAGGAACAAGTTGAGTGACACGAGTTTCCTTACCCAGCCCCATTCGCACAGACTAAACACAATAGGTTCATCCCTCTCGAGCCCAGCAAGGGCATCTCTCATCTTGGCATACCCTACGCTATCGATGAGAAAACAGGAAGGAGAGAGGAGGCGGAATGGACTGACGCCCTTGAATTCCGGTCCTTGTAACGCTATCGAATGGAACTGAAAAAAAACTCATTAGCTGCAATGAGGGTCTTCAACACTGTCTAGGCGTACTAAAACAGTTATCATATCTGATGTCCGAATGGTCAGCGGGAAATGGAGCAAGAGACGATAGATTATGAATAGAGACTTCAAGTAATCGAATCCCCAATCTTGGAAGAACGTTTGGGCATCCTTTTCCTCGTTACCCCAACTTCCAGGATATCCGGCGCACGTCAGCCATCCCGCATCAGAATATATACCCGTTTTGCTGCGAAGGTATGAATATGTGTGTGCGAGAAAGAAAGAAAGAGAAACGGACAATCCCAAGCTATGAATGTAATCAGTGAGGTTTCGCATTCCTGTTTTGAATCGGGTTTGATCTTCGATGATGAGTCCTTCAGCAGTACGGTTCTTTTCGGAGTAGCAGTCGTCGATGTTGACGTAGTTGTATCCTGCGGCCTTAGTAAAGAATGTACATGAGAGGTTATAGGGATGAAGTGGGGGCTGAAGCATACTTGAAGACCTAAATCTCGCATGCGCTCCGCGGTGGTGACCATGAGGTCTTCGTCGATATCGCACTGTGGTTTGGACGAGTAAGAAACCGCTCGTGGATAGTGAAAGGATGTGAACAAGGTACCTTGAATGCATTCCAAGCTTTGATCAAGCCATCCATTAGTACAGAGTCTGGCACAAAGTCAAACTGCGCGTACTGTTGTATCCCAATACTATAGAGTTATAACCGTAAGTCTGTGAAAGGCTAGGGAAAGAGGGAGTCGGCGATACGTACTAGGTAGTTTGGCAACGCCGTTCTCGAGCGCTTTGGCGCTAATGCTCCCCGCGGCAATGAGAAAGAAAGACACAAGCATGATTGTCTTGCTGTTACATCCACATGTAGGGCCGATGTTATATAGTTGTACTGAATACTGAGTGCCATGGCGCAGCCCCGTTGAAGAAGCATCAGTTGAGGTCACACTGGAGCATCACTGACTCTACGGCTCTACTAACGCTCCGCCAAGATGTGAGTTCTACCAGGTGATCTTACCTTCCAACACAAACCGAAATTCTTCCTCGTGCATAACTAGACATGGGGTGCAACTTGAACACCGTGTAAAAAAAGGAAGTGCGGATGTGGTTTTTGGGGCTGATCCTATAGACCTGGACTGCTAAGTACGAGTCAGAGGATCCTATTCTCGTATGGATCCCGGGATGCTGGAATGTTGATGTTTGTATTACGGACATAATGAGCAACTCCCTGCGTGACGGCCGCTGAGATGAATTGCAGTTTCAGACCCAAGCCCATCGATGGAGGGTTGGATGACACATTGGAATGATATATGACATATGTTTTGAAAGCCGTATTGCTCGGCCAAGTTACATGATCATAGTTGGAAGGTTGGAAGATGATGGTGGGAAACAAGTTCAGACTCCAGGTGTCGATGGACGGGACGCGGCCCGGATGGGAACGGGATGGACTTTATCCCCGAATGGATTCTATATCACTCTCCTTTTGACCACTCGCGATCGTTTGCTCTGCAACAAGGCTTATGCTTTTCGTGCAAAGCACTGCTTCCATGTTTACACACTAGTATTTTTCAATTAAATGGTCATTGGTATATTTGTCTACGTCGTCAACGTGCTCGAAACTCTGGCATACACCTCCAAGGTCATGAAATACAATTGTTTTGGGAATGCTACCACTTCTATCCACGCAAGC
>LBLO01000072.1:0-58637 GCA_004354395.1 Chondrostereum purpureum | reverse complement strand
TGCGCTAAGGAGAGGTGGCATTCAATGCAAGTGCTAGAGGAATCACAGAGGTGTACAATGACTAAGCGCATACTTCAAGGATACTTCACAAATACTTCATGACCTCCACCTCTTCAACGCCATCGTCCATCCCACCTCCACCATCTGCAGTACCTCGTCGTACCGGGAACTTTTGGACAGATGCATATAACGTGTGTTTTNCTGGTCGTTCCAAGGATAATTTCTCATAATTCCAAGTGCAGAGCTTGATTCACCTCAACCACATACCATGCGCTCGTGATAGCCTTATGAATGGTATCGTTAGCGGTGCCGGCGTCGGTATCATCAGAGCAGTCTCTGTTCGTGAGTAACTTCCACCAATCTACTACTCGACATGTCTCAAGCCGTTCTGTTACAGCCCCCATAGTCGCTGGAAATTGGTTCGCAGCAACATTTCTGGTAGTCACTATGGGTTCTTGGTGAGTTCACTTCTTCTCAGAATCTACTCTCATTCTTATTTCAAAACACAGGGAATTCTGCCACTGGAATCTGCAAAGAGAGCGACAGCAGATAGAGCAGATTATCGAGCGGTCGTCTGTCAAGAAGGCGGTGAAACAGCAGGACGACGCGGAAGACCCGATCAATATCGCTAGATCATGAACATCTGGATAGGACCCGAACGCCAGCGTGGATGCTTAGGACCATGATTTTATCTACCGCAGGAGGAAGATGCCACAGGTTCACGCGATGATCACATCCATGTTTCCTGTGCCATAACAAGGCCCCTTTACAAGTACAATTCACCGAAGAAATATATTGGATGGGTCGTATAATATGTGCTAACTAAACATATATGATTGAATGGGTCAAAGAATCAAGAGTGGCAGGAGAAGGGAGAAGAATTGTGGTGATATAATTGCTATAACATCGTCCAAGCGTTGTTCTGATAATGAAAGAAGAAGAGAAGGATAACCTCTCAAACTTGAGAAGGAGGGCTGTCAATTGAGCTTTCAGCAAGGGAAACGACTTCGGGGGTTTCGTCCACTGGTCGCTCGCAAGAGGGTACAACATTGTGTTTCTGGGACTCTGCTGCGCGTTTGACCTCGACGTTCACCGTGGATTCAGTATCGGCTTGAGAAGTGGCTTCTACGTTGGCAGCCCTCAAGCTGATCTGCTTGTGTACCCACTCTTCAGCACCAGCGCTCGCACCCACCGGATCAGTAATGTGGTCCAATAAATACCCCTGGAGGTCCGCCATCGAAAACAGCCCATCGGGGACAACTGCAGCGAATTGCTTCGCAAGCATCTTGAGATCAATGTCATCCTGAGGTTCCGCCTTCACACTCCCTTGCATCGCAGCCCGTTTGATGGATTGTCGCGTCAGGTAGAACTGACAGAACAATTGTCGAGCTTGGTCTGGAGATGCTAGTCCGAGAACATAATGATGGTCAAATCTCCCCGTTCGAACGAAAGCGGGGTCCAGAACAGAATACCGGTTCGTTGTCGCGCACATCAGTCTCCCTACCGGAGCTCCTGTGCCATCGATGTTATTGAGCAAGCCGGCCAGTGTTACCTTGTTTCCATACTGAAATGAGGGTAAGTGATAAGTGGGAAGCATACAACCACAAAGAAACTGACCTCCTGGGGTGCATTTGCAGGTGGATGATGGTCGCGGTTATTGCTAGCAGGGAAGGCTACATCGACATCCTCCAGGAGAAGAAGACACCGTTCTGTGAGAGTAATGTATTAGACAACGACACCCCAGTCGAACAGGCCATACCAGGAAGAATGTGCATGTATTTGCGGAGCTGACTGTCATTCATTTCGCCGTCCGAGAGGCTAAGGAGGTAGATGGGCAAACCCAACTCGCTGGCGAGGGCGAATATGATCGAGGTCTTTCCGCATCCAGGGGGACCGCTCTGTGCTCTAACATGAATAGATGACTTCAAAACTCTCAGAGAGGATACTCACAAAGATGTACCCCCGACGGTAAGACGGGTCTGAACCGTACTCCGCTCGCCCGTTCAGGAAGCTAATTGCATCAGCCACGATCTCCTTCTTCAAGTCTGCATCGAGAACAACAGAGTCCAAGGACCGTTTAGGTTGGCGGTAAATAGTCTTCCAAGCTGGCTCGAAGAAAGCACTGATAGACAGCCATCAATATGCGAAACGGGGAAATACAGAGAACGCCATACTAGTTTGCAACGTTGATAGGAACTGTTTGTGTTTCGAAACTCTCAAACATTTCGTACGCCTCCAACAAGAAACGGTCCAGCACCTTACGATTGAAACTCAAGAATCTATGCATCTGCTTCAGTGGCTGTTATGCACGTTCTCGGTGAGCTCACTTGCCTGACAAGCAACAAAAAAAAAAAAAAAAATAAAACTTTTCAAGCGCAATTCCGAGTCACCGTCCGACGCCCTCTCAGCTCGTTGGGTCTCACGGTACGTGGCATCTTAAAATGAGGACCATATCAGTTATAGCTCTATATAGAGATAAACTTCTCATGAATACATGTGTAGTGTCATGAAGTGCGCCACTGAAGCTTATATGATGCGTAGATCGAAGCNATTTCTGMATAATAATAMTNAATATTGCACTGGGCCACTGGCAGCTAGTAATCGCCTAGGGTTAGGGTTGTGGTCTCACGTCCATCACTTTGATTCTCGTAATTGAATCTCTTTCAGCTATGTTCAGCCAAGGAGGTAATCGTCAAGGTGGAAGCAAACGGTGGACCCATTTCCATTCTGCACTGGAACTCGCTGTACAGAGATCTGCTCACAAGTGGACGTGAGCCAACAGTTTTCTGGTCTGAAAGACAAGATTTGACGTATTTCTTCAGATTCGAGAACTTTGCAGATTGCTTTCCATTATACGCAGAAGAAGACAAGAATGGCGCGTCTGCTACTTACAACTCTATCTCAGACTATATCGAAGCTCAGAATCGCGTCAGTTTCACGTCTTTCCCTTTCCCGTTCACTCTGAGATTTATCTTGGGATAGAGAGACCTGGATAAACTGTTCGAAGAATATGACGTCCAAACCAATATCGACACTTTACATCGGATAATCACTGAAGCTAAGCAGCGAAAAGCAAGTGGTACTGCTGGAAAAGACGTATGGAGAGAAGAACTGGAACCAAGGGCGCAGTGTGTGCCAGAACAATACCCCAGTTGGAAGCGGAAAAGATCAGACTTCAACAAAGTCTTAAAGAGGTGTGTGTCATAGCATACAATAACGTGCATTGCTGATATCCGTGTACTCTAGGTCGAAGAAGAGAACCAGAGACTCGAGACCGAACTCGAAGACACCATGCGAGCGAGTGATCACGCTAATGACCGTGCCCAAGAACTTTTGTCCAAGCTCAACGAGGTAGGCAAATTGCTAATGCAATTCGTATCTGTATTCACCATTCTCGCCAGGTTTACGAACTTTGGAACAACGTCCCCTCAGATGACCTTGAGGCGTGGACAGTTCAGACTATCGAATCGCTTGTTCCCAATCGGCGGGCATAAGCTTTAACTCTTAGTTGTGTACCCTTTATTCAAGTCACCAATCTATTGTATTACTATTAATATATATTCAATGTATCTCTTTTTTGGAGCATGTAGAGAAAAAAACTTGCGTCTCGGAAAAGCAACTCGATKTAACACCCTCTATATCATTTCTAACAATGAGTATACATAGTATGGTATCTACGATGCCAATATCCCACTTTAGTAGTACCTGGTCAATACCCAAATACAGGAAGACTTTGTCGCATAACGGCACGATAGCACGCTACCGGTCCTCAATTTCTAGTCAGGTAACTCTATACTTAGTCAATCTCAGGATCAGTCAGACGGAAAACTAGTTACTAAGTTAGTGGTAGCGCCACTGGCTGAAACCCTGGTTTGAACAGTGGAACCGGGGTTGATCGACGCAGATCACCATCACGTGCTAGACGCGGCTCACCTTGAACCACCAACTCCCCTTTCTGGCACAATCCATTGTGTCCTCWTTCGGGAAACAATACGAATCCTAGTCATCCATAAAAACACCGGGTACCTACTATAAAACGTGAGTGTTTGATACCTTCATTTCTTGTCCTTTCTACACCTACTCACATCATGGCCGACGATAGTCCAACAGCCTTACCCAAACCCGCAAATCCCCTCCCCACTCCCAGTGCCAGGCCGGAACATCTTCAAAACGGTTGTGTACTCCCCCAATTAAAGACCCGAAAGTTCTGAGTCCTTTCGGTGAGACCCCTCGCCTCCACAGTAAAACGCACACCAGAAAAGCCAAAGAATTTGATCTGGACCAGATGAGGGACGCTAATCTCGAGGACATTGGACCTTCTATCCCCCGTGTTCCCCTCGATTTCTTTTTTGCTTCGGTGCTACCTCCCGTATCTGAGGCCGACATTGACAACATCATCACTGAGCTGAAACAAACGCGATCTCGGAACCTCCCACACAGCAAACTAGTGATTACCTCTGACAATTTTTGGGCATACTTTCCCAAAGATCCCGCAACCATGAATGTTGCAGAGGATATTGCCTTTCGGGACTTTGCCACGCTCTGTTCAAAAATCATCAAGGCCGCAGAAAAGATATTTAAACGACCAGCTACGATTCACATACATTCTCGTCCCAGGAAATCTCTCATGTCAGAGAAGCAAGGATTGACAGCTAAATTCGATTTGGAGGTGGTGCTGAATGAGACTACAGCACTCATGTCCAAGGAGGACATCAAGAACAAAGTCGTTTTTGCTTGCGATACCCTATGCAACGGAGAGTTCAAGTTGAGGCCGCCTCCAGGGGAACTGGTTGACGATGGGAAATCAGAGAAAGACGATGAACAGGTCGTCTATGACGACAGCTATGACCCACTACCCCCTGAAGAGAAGGACGCGAAACCCATTGATCCCCGAACGAAAGCCACGAAGAACAAAATCCAAGCTATCAATGATGTACGTGCAGTTTTTCTTTACTTCGCATACTTTTGACTCAGAGCTGCTCCAGAACAACAAAAAGATCATCGGTGGCGCCGCCCATATCCTGTCTGAGGACCCCTGCCGCCGTTTCATTCTTAGTATCAGCATTGAAAATACGTCCACGCGCCTCTGGTTTCATTCAAGAGCCTTGGTCATGGTTTCAGAGAGGTTCAATTTTCGTAAGGTATGTTGGAATGACTCATTCTCTTTGCAGAGTCTGACCCAGCTGTTCTTCCGTTAGGACCATCGATCTCTCATTCGTTTCATCGTTGCTATGGCTTTTTCTACTCGAGCGGAATTGGGCTACGACCCCAACATGACACGTTTCCGCGACGCGAACAACGATATCGCCTACAAAATCAACGTTGCTGGTATTCCCTATTCCGTTGTTCGTTGGATAAGCTCTTTCAGAGCTGCCAAAACTCTCGGGCGCGCAACCAGGGTCTTCGAGGTGGTTGACCCCGATGGGAAACGGTGTGCATTGAAGGATGTGTGGCTGGATGAGCATGCTGAGACAGAACGTGAGATCCAGGAGGCTATCTTCAAGTCGGTTGGTCAGAAGAACAAGATCGAACTAGCAAAGGACTGGAAAAAGTACTTCATGACTATCCGAGACGACGAGATTGTCAAAATCGACGGACAAGAGGATCGTAGTCAACAGTTGATCATGCGTGGTTATCAGTTGGAGGACGACTGCGAGCAGGAAACCCTCATGTTGACTATGGATGACTTCTTCGGAGCAAAACCCCGTACAGCTCCGACTGCTGCAGGTTCTATGCATCCCTCAGCGCTGGGAGGCGTTGGTGTTTCCCCCTTTTTGCCTGCGGAGTTGCGACGTTACGCTTCCAAGAAACACTACCGGATTATTTTTGAAGAGGTTGGGGAGGAACTTGAATCACTGAGTGATCATCGATTGGTCTTCGGGGCTCTCGTTGACGCTGTACACGGTAGGTTTTTATCTNTATTATTACTCCGTCCTCGTTCCAACCTTAACTTTTGCTTAGGTCTCCGAATCATGTATAGTGCCGGATATGTCCACCGGGATATCAGCACAGGAAATCTCCTCCGGTGCAAAGTTGGGGAAAATCAATTCGTGTGCAAGGTCTCGGATCTTGAGTACGCAAAAGTATATTATCCATTCGCCTTTCCGGGGAAGAATGATCTATCCCGATATGTGAAAACCGTAAGTTGTCGTTCTCTTTCTTTCTTCGCAAGATATTGTCATGACTATTCTACTAGGGTACACCAGCTTTCATGGCAGTAGAAATCCAAGGAAACACCTATAAGTACTATGAGGACCCTACAGTGGTTGACGTCCCTCAAGTCACAGATCCCACCATAGATCCACACATTGCACGACGAGAAGCCATGAAAGCTCAAGCCAAGAATGGCGTAAAGCCTGTTCGCGATGGATATACCTCGGCGAACGAGCAGGCTAATATCAACTACAACTACCTACATGACCTTGAGTCAGTGTGGTGGATCGCCGTTTACTGCATCTTCTACTTCACCCCCTCTGCCTGGCCAGAACCCACGGCCATTGCGGAGCACCTCAAGGCCGTCAACAAACTATTCCCTCATTGTATCTCCGGATCTCCTGCCCGCACAGAGTTTTTCTGGGTATACGAGAAAACCACAGAACGGTTGGAGAAACTGGTCTCCCCAGAATACCAGGAGATGGTAGATCCTATGCTCTGGTCCAATAGCCGGTTAGGGGAGGAGTACAAGAAATTTGAGCAAGATATGTCAATGTTCATCGAGAAGCAGCAGATGACCCCGATCTATGATCGCATGCTGCTTTATTTTGGGCAGTTGAAAAGCCGTGCCAAAGACAAAGTGCATAGGATCGAACTGCCCACGGTTGAACCACCCAAAGTTGGGCAGAAACGACCATTCAATGAGCTAGATATTCAGGGACAAAACGCCGAGGACCGGGATCAGGATAATATGGACACAAGCGAAATTTCCAGTTCCAAACGCCCCAAGACCACTGTCGCAGCCAAGCGGGGCAGGCCTCCAAAAGGTACTAAGTCTGACAAGACTAGATCGGCTCCATCTGGTTCCCGCCACCGCCGACCTCCTCCCCCGTCGAGTGGACGGGAGCTTCGTAACGGGAAAGTATCGTAGCACCAACCCATTTCGAACCTGATCCGTACGCTTCTAATATAGATATATTGTATTCTTAGTCACTCTCTTGTCCCTCTTGATAATGTAGATTCATTCACCTATGTACACTTGTGTTTTAAAACTATCTCAATTGCTTTAAATTGACTGCGATTAGCTCCTGAAAAAAACTCTCTATTTGAATCATTCCCGAACGACTTGCCCCTCACAGATCTTCAGCCGTGTAAATACCGTGTAGATCGTCAGATTTCTGGGATACACCTTCCATGAAGCAGGAGTGTAAGCAAGAATTGCCCTAGCGATCTCATCCTTCTCATCGTAGCTCTGTGTTTCATCATCTTCCCATCGTCTCAACCTGAGCTCGGTCAAATTGGGCATACAGTCGATCATGTGTAGAAGATGCTACGAGGACATTAGTCGACAAGGTTTAGGAGGAGAGACGCGAAGATGTTTACCCACCTCGAGAAGCAAAACGGAGAACAACGACGTCAAGGAAGGGACATAAAGTTCCAATGTGCGGAGATTTGGACACGACAATGCGACTGCAGCAATCATGCGATGCGAGAGTGACCATTGGTCTGTCCCGTGTACTACAGGTGTAATCTTGAGGTTCTCCAACTCCTTAGGAGAGACAGCCTCAAKAATATTTAGGAATACATCCTGTAATGTAGGCACCGGAGAACCGACAAGTTCTAGCTGACGAAGATTGGGATACTTCAGTCGGCGAGATATGTAATTGCAGAATTCTGTGGTGACGGGAATATCGAGTCTGATATTTTCTAGCCACAATTTAGCATCTCTGAGCATGGGCCAGAAATTGTCCGCCAGAACATTGCGACAAGGATTGGTGATGACGTGGAAGGACCGTNAGATTTGCCAGGTGTTTCATGATGCCCACATTTGCCTGTAGCGAGCACCCTCCTGGCAGTCCAAGGTGAGTCAGTTGCATTGGCACAGTGATAGCATCGAGCCAACTGCTCAAAGGGATGATGATACCAATATCGGTGCCAATGCTGAGGGACGTAAGGTGAGGGTTGGCGCTTAGGAATCGAAAAGTAGCATCTACGACTTTGTTCACGAAGGTCGTATCTGTCGTGGTCTCGTGGTCGAAACGATAGTCCATCACAAAGAGCGAGAGTGATTCTAGTCGAATGAATGTGGTGCAAAAGGGTAATCTAGCCATGACTACACAGCAGACCTTCAACTCTAAAATCTTGAGGTTGAGGTAGGGYTGGAAACAAGAAAGAGAGGCGGAGAGTAGTTCTGGTGAATCGAGGGTAGAAACGTTCCAACTTTACAAGCAGGTCAACAATATGTCACTACAGGCTCCTTTGTGTAATGGTATAGATACTCACATCAACTTTCGCACGGTTCTTAAAGATTGCAATGCCGTAGTGAAATGCTCCTTCATGTTACTCCTTGTATTTCCATCGTTCCCCGAGACGAGGCGAGTGATAACAAGTCTTTGGACATAGGGAGATATCAAGGGAGACCCTTCCGCTAGGACCTTCAAGACAGATGTACTCTCGACATATATGCCATCGGTGTGAATTTTGATTGAGGAGAAAACAAGGGAAACAATGGAATTGTTGATAATAGAGCATGTGAGACGGAGGTGCTTCTTCTCGAAAACAGACAGCTAACAAAAAAAAATGAGATTTGCTATGGATGTAAGATGATAGATATCCTCACATGTCCACCTATTTCACATAAAATCTCTGGTGGAAGCGAAATCAGCGAGGTCATAAGAGACTTTCTATCGCTCCGTAGTCCGCCTAAAATTAGAGAATTTGAAGCCAAACTGTCGATTAGCAACTAGAGAAGAGGGTGTGCTTTGAACGTGGCCTTATAGAATGGAAAGCGATGAGCCGATGTCGGCTGTACATTCTTTGGCGGCTGACAAAAAGCGGAGGCCACGACATCGTTGTCGAGACTTTTTCTATGAATTGAGGAAGATGCAATGTTGTGGACGGTGGCTACACTGGCTAGCGTTCCATTACTCGGGGTCAAGTCACGTAGAAGACCCCTCCTTCCAGTAAACTGGAGTCGGGGATGATCGATGAGGCTCCAGGTGCAGACGTGAAACTTAAAAGAACGGATTGGTGCAGCAAAAACTTCTTATTATACATATGATATATAAGACTTATATAGAGAGAGTACAAGTGACGATTTCGGCGGGAAATTGGAGACATAAAACCGATCGCTATCAAGCCTGAATCGTGACGGTCTTCAATAGTCCTTCGCCAATTCTCTCAATCTCTCCTAGAATTGCCTCTTCGTTTAACTTGACTGTGTCGTGGTCTTTCTTACTGGCCTTCAAACAGAAAAACAAAAGTTAGAGAGGAAGCTGGAGAACTAAGACGGGGATGAATACCTTCAAGCAGGGTGCACTAGAATATGCATTTAGCACTCGAAATGGTTTGGTTGCCCTCAGGGAGGGATCCCAGACTATT
The DNA here is from genome assembly GCA_004354395.1 of Chondrostereum purpureum. NCBI lineage: Eukaryota > Fungi > Basidiomycota > Agaricomycetes > Agaricales > Cyphellaceae > Chondrostereum > Chondrostereum purpureum. The sequence continues at coordinate 49,103 of LBLO01000072.1, read as the reverse complement.
CCAAAGACATTGCCACCAAACGGATCGTAGAAAACTTTGAACGTGTCTTGGTATATGCGCTACAGGAATCGCCATGATGTTAGACTTTGCAAAGCGTCGGAGAAATAGTGCGCTTACTTTTATGTCCTGAATGAAAAGTTGAGCAGGATCAAACCCAGGCAGAACATCCTTTCGTGGCTTGATAATGTGCTTCAAGTCCGGAGCAACGTTCTGTGCATACCGTGGTAATACCGAAGGATCAAAGTGGATGAGAGCGTCGTAAGCATTTGTTGGGTGTAAGAACAATGACTGCACTGAATGATTAGCTCACTTGAACAAAATGAGAGGAGGGGCGACTTTAGCTTGCCTTCGCAATTTTGTCCATCTGTCCATCCGCTACACCTTTCATGGACTCCCAAGTAGCTTTGGCAATCGTCTGGATTCTCCTAGCGACGATAGCATCCGGGCCGTGTCCAGTCCAAACGATGCCCTCCGGGTCCATCTCTGTCTTGATCCTCCACGCACCCTTCCCAGCCTGAAGGCCGATAGTGTCGATGTTGCTTATAGGCGCAGTGCCGGAGTAAAGTGGTACGAATATACCCTCTTCCCACCTCCACGAGGCCAAAAAGTCGACTGCAAGCGCAAATCCGCGCTCTTTGCTAGCCGGGACAGAACGTTCGATTTTCTTTTCTCCCTCATCTGTATCTTGATCCCAGCCAGGATATARRAAGAGTGAYGCACAGAGGATTTCGACGACTTCACTCGCGATCCCTCCATCCCCACCAAACACCCARTGGGCAGCTAACCATCTCTTGACCAAGCGGACGGTACCGGAGTAAGCGGCAAATCGATGGTTCAGTGTTGACACAACACGATGGTGAGGTGGAGCATGTATGAAATTGCGAAGGTAGGTCTGTTTTGCTTGGACTGCGTCCCTTATCGAGGCTACGTCCTGTTCTTTCGGTTTGAGGGCAGCTATGGCAGCGGGTATTTTCTTATTCTTTTCTTGGATGATTCTATCAAGGAGTATTGCTTCTCGGTCGTGCCAGATTCGAGCCTGGAATGTCCATCCTTCAAAAATGACTTCTAATCGTGCGGCGTCCTCGATAATGGATATATATGGGGGAGGTAAAACAACCCGAGCAGTGATTCCTTTATGGGCAGCCATTAACTCCCGCGCTATACATTCGAAAAACGCAAGCTTGACAGTCTGGATTGCTTTTAGATCATCCGGCCACTTGGAGGACTTCTCAAATTGAAGCACAAACTCGATTGGCGATGTTAGTGAAGGGGATGGGATGGGTGCGAATACGCTGGTGTATCGTAGACTTTCGGATGTAGCGTTGATGTTTAGAAGGGATAGAGGAAGTTTGTCATCGTCCAGCGCTTTAATGTGTTTTGCCAATTTATCAAAAGCAGTCAACGCTCCGCGGAATCCTACTGCTGCACCACTGGGGCGAGGAACTTGTTCAGGTAGACGAATAACGGAGTCAAAAGTTCCCTGGAGTGTTTCCACGTCCTTGGTCTCTAGACCGAAATGATGGCTCAACAGATGCCGCACAACCATGATCGGTATGCCATGTTTCTCGTCAACGGTACGAACGTCCCAGGCAACACTTTCAGTGATCCTCCCGTCCTGGAATCTCCGTAGCTCAGATTTGTCGCCCCATAATGCACGGAAAGCTAGGATCTCGGGAGTTTCTTCGTCTGACGCTGCAGGCCCATGATCGACCTGTCTGAATGCATGAGCTTCATCGTAGATAAGACCAATGTGGAGTATATGCGGAATTCCTGGGTGCGCTTGTGAAAGTGGGCGTGTAGTTGGCGAGGGCTGAAGGAGTGCGATGGCCTTCGTACGATTGTTAAGGCCCCTGGAAAGGGTTTGTGAGATATTAGAGAGGAGCGCGTTGGCGGACGATCCTAGGTCAAGGATAGCGTCGGAAGTTGGGGAAATGCGTGTATTGGAAAGGTCAATGCGGATAATGGCATCGAAACGAGATGGAAGGTGGCGATGTTCCGTGAGAAAGCACGATGTAAAAGCACTTTCTCCAGATGACTCATTCAAGAGATCCAAGGTGAGTTTGGCGTCATGAGAGAGCTACATTAATGAGCATCATTTCCCATGTCAGTCCAGCAAATGGTACAGGCTACTCACTAGTTGCATAGTACCTTTGTCTACGCCGGACAGAAGATTCAATCCTGGCGAGGAGCAATCTACGAAGACGGGCTCATCTAATGAACCATAGCTATCTGTTGAGAACTATAAGATTGTTCGATTAGCGCAGATATCCTGATAGACGCCTACCACTTACTCGAGTAACTTCTTTGTTAATGGGGGACATGAACACAGGCTCGTTCACCCAATCATGACGCGCTAGGAAGTCTAGAGCAGCACGGAATAATTGGTATGAACTTAAACCCTTTCCTAGAGGTTTTCGCTTTCCCTTGAACTCCTGCCCGTTCACAACAACTTCCAGTAAAGCCGCCCAAAATGGGCCCTTTGCATCAAACCCTCTCACACATAGACTGGTTCCCTCGCCGTATCCACGCTGATTAGCCCAAACCCGAAGAAGTGAATGTGCATCAGTGAATGCGGGAGATGCAGTTTTCAGGTTGTGAGTGGAGAGCAAATGCGGTTTCGGGGTGATTGAAGTGAGTAACGCCGCATTGTAGTGTGGTGTAGGAGTACTCTGAAAACTTGAATGTGTTGGAGACAACCGTTGCAAAGCTATTGGACAACCAGAAGATAGAATGGGTATGATGTTAATTTGAGCATTGAGCTTCTTGAGACCGTTGTCGGATTCTACAAATATTACCTTAGAGAGATCCAATCAAAACTCAAAGAGATACACACCTTCATCAGAGGTGATAACAAGGTTGGTTAACCTCGGATCTCCAAAGGCGGACTGATACGCAACTTGAACGCCTTTTAGTCCCTTCTTGGGATCAGTCAACGCGGCAGCAACGGTGGCGAGGTAGAAGGCGCGCTTGTGGAAGAATCGACTGTTGAGATAGTCCTTCTCTTGGAATAAGTCTGAAGGCATCTCTAAAGCAAGGTCTACTCCAAATTTTGATCCATCTTTTCCTTTGACGGAGATTTTGTTTGCCCAACTCCCAATAAGAGATATGTCTGCTGGGCGCTCGAAAGCTACAGTCCATTTCGTTTCTTCTGTGGGTACAGGCTGGGGATATGGAATAGATACGCCCTTCTTCAACAGGGATCGGGAGGCTTGTAAAGGATGTTGAGGGGAAACAGAAGGAAGTTTAGACAAAAATGTGTGAAGGGTCATAAGGAATCGTTCTATGGGAGGTATCCGTGATGATTTCGGCCGTATGTTGGGTAAAAGTGCATCAATCTAGTAAAATAAGATTGTCTTGAATAAACCAATATTCAATTAGACTTGCCTGAAGTTTAAATGCACTGGACTTGAAGAGATCCGCGGCGTCCTTCATCTCTCTTAGTTCTTCTCCCATAGGTGGTTTGAATTTTCCGTTAGATTGGATGTTGTTTGGGATTATGTTCCGACTAGCATCTTCCTCTTCTTCTTCAGATTCCCCTTCGTTTTCTTCATCTTCACTGTCCTGCTGATCTTCTTCAGAATTCACATTTTCGCTCATGAAAGTTTCTTCATCTTCCACTGGTTCTGGGGACACTTTCCGAACCTGAGAAAGAATCAGATTGAAAGCAGAAGTGCACCAATTTGGTTACCTTTCTAGGCCCCTCCGGTCGGGAAAGTTTTCGTTTGAGATTGAGAGCCATGATGGTCCTCGGTGAGCCTCAACATTTTTCATCCTCCTCAAATCCGGTCCGCAGATGCCGGTGGCGTCACGGTCCATCACGGATGATAGTCATGTGTGGTTAAAGTCAAGGGCTTTGAAATCTATCCTCATACTTACACGGCAGCACAAAGATATCGATACACTCTGGATGGGACAATGACCCTAATAATCGCTTTGCCTGCGGAGATATTTGTCGAAATCGGAAACTATGTCTGTCCATTGCACTATCAAGAGCGCACAGACTGACATGTTAGCAGCTCACAATTCCCGAGCGAAAGCTCTTTCGATTGACATGTTCCCGCGTCGCTAGTACAATATTACCACTGGTGTTTCGCTCTGTCAAGTTGGCGATCGAAAGAGGCGACATTGAGAGCATTGCTGTCTTGCAAGCTTTGGAAAAGGGGTCTCTAGGAATCTCTCCTTTCGTCAGGAAATTTATCATCACTCGTCTTTCTCCGGAAAGAGAGATTCGAGACGAAGACCCAGACGTTTTCAATTTTGAAAAGTCTTTGTTTGACGAAGATATGCAGGATACCGGAATGCTTGCTCTAGAGGAGGCCGAATATGCGAGACGGTTGGCCCTCCAGCCATTGATGTCCTCTACCCGGCAAACAGTGGAACGGCTACTTCCAAAGGCGATTTCCTCTATGACATGTTTGCAAGAATTAAGGTGAGCCATCTGAACTTAATTTTATCTTCTCCTATTCAGTTTTCCCAGCTGGATCGTTCAGTCCGACGACTCATTCTCCCTTGTTTCTCGCGTCCTCTCATTTTTGAGCCTTCTTCCAAATCTGAAGAGGTTCAGCCTCACTGCTGGTGCACCCTCAATGATCCATGCTCAGTTCGCAACACTCACATCCCTTACCCATCTGTCACTCTTCTTGTCAGACACCACTTGCTTTCTTTCAAATAAAGCGAAACCTATAGTGGATGTCATTCTCAAGCTTTTGGAGGCCAATACCCACCTTACTTACCTGGAAATGGGTCAAAATCCAGCAGGCGTTTTAGACCACCATCTCCCACTCGGCACCTGGCTCGCTCTTCTCGACAAACCTCTGCTTATCACTCATCTGAAACTTTCGGGATGTCATCTTTTAGATACTCCAGATGATATGAAGCATCTTCGATGTCTCAAAATGCTCTCTGTTGTAGGCGGAGCTGACGATATCTCCCCTGTCCTTACAGACAGCTTTTGGAGATCACTCAGAGATGCGAACATTTGGCTCGAGGAAATCATCACTAATAGACCTGTGTCTGTTAATTTTGTTAAATACGTGTTTGAAGGACTCAAGAAACGGAATCTTCGACACTTGGAGCTGCTCGGGTCTGCTCAACCTGGCTTGAAGTCAATCTTCTTCAAGGCTTTCACTACACATCCCCCTCATCAATTGGAGGTCCTCAAGATACATGGGGCTACTTTGGCATCCCTCAGGACTGGAACAGAGAGATGGGATCTGGACACTACGTTCACCGATTCTATCACCACTTCCTGCTTTAATCTCCGGGTGCTTGTGGTCTGCATCAATTCGACGGGCATGTACGCGCCGGTTCATGATCCCTCCAATGTGGTGTGTTCTCTTCTTCGATTTATTATTCGTGTTAATAAAAAATTATCGTCCAGAGATATCTACTGGACCGTGTAGACACGCTGCCTAAGTTGTCCAACTTAGAGTTCGAGCAAGATTCAGCGTACCCTGGATTAAGCAGCGATCGGCAAGATATCTTGGTAAAGCAAATATTGGCATACGAGCCAATACCCGGGAAAGTCTACCCGAAAGACCTGACGATCCATATATCGTCTCTAAGCTTTGGGATTGTTGGTGGGAAAGTGGTACATTTAAGTGGGTACATCACAGAGCCAGGAGAACGGCGACATCCGCTTTACTACTAAGGATAGGTAGCATGCTTTTACATGTAATCCACCGAGATTCTGGGGAGGAATGTGGTGGTGTCAGGAAAGAAGCTCGGCTTGAAGCAGAAGAATACTCTTTCATTTGCGAGAATATACATACGCTTTAACTCTCACTTTCATCGTATCGGATTTTCATCAAGGGATACGTCAGGACCTGCCTTTTGCAGCGTCATGATTCGCAACCAGCGTTCATGGGGTGGATAAAGGGTGGCGTCTGAGTTGCACGTTGGAAATAATGTTGTTGTCCGTGACGTCTGGAATTATCGTGGTGATGTATGGTAAAACAAAATTCTTTGCGAYAGAGTTTATGGAGTGACCCTACCCTACCAATGCAAGTCCAACATTACTAGTCCGAGAGTTAAAACACGACGGTGACGCCGGATACCCGGATCCTGTATATTTCTCTTCCAGACGGTCACCATGAGTAGGGTGCGAATCCCATAATCTATGTACGATAACAGCATCATATCACAGCTCTCTCTCCACTGCATCTACTCGACAAGGGAAAACTACGACCTTCACAGTTCGGGGAATTTATCCTCCGATGGGACTGTAATGGTATGGAGTCACTTCCTCGACTTGCTCCTAGTCAATTCCTTCCAAGTACCTTTGGGGGTTCATGTATCAGAAAACTCTTGAACAAAAAATCTTAGCACCAGACTGGGAACACGTTCTCGTCTCTAAGTCTTAGGACCTCAGGCCCTATCCGAGTAGTACATCGTCATCATGAAACTAAGTATCAAGGGGACTTGCAATTACCAGTAGTCAGCGCCTCAGGCCCCTGGAATGCAAAAGAATGCGTCCAACGTGTAGAGGGCTGTGAAAGTACCAGATGGTGCTCAAGGCATGCCATTTTCCTTTTTGGACCGACTACTTTCGATCTTCACAAACGCCGTACCCGAGCACGCGCCCTCTATTTTTCTTTCTCTGTATTCTTCCCGATTGTCCTCCAGCGCAATCGAAAACATGGACCGCGCAATTAATTTCATTTCCTATTCAAGGCAGCTTCGGATCTTGTGTTTGGACCCACCACGAGGCAGCGCGGTTGTAGACATCTCGTCTTGGATGAAGACATYTGCACTACTCATACCTATGCTATATCGATGTTAATATTCGCGTTCTCGCCCGCGTCACAGCTTGGTGGAGCTGTAAGAAAACAAAAGCAGTGGGCCTCCTCGTCTTATCCTGGCAACAACCACACTAATCATCACCATGATATCTGCCATTTCGGCGGAATGACGCATTGGCCTTCATTTCCCGTATCACGACTTTACGCCCCGTCGCAGCATGGCGATCGCGTGTGTATTTCTTTATGAGGCCGACTATTGACATTTTCTATCTCTTTGACCTTCTATTGTCTGACCTTTTCAACGGCCCAAGCGCAAGCGCGCATTCAGGGGACTATAAAGATTGAGCTGTGTGTGCTGGTCGCTCACCTCATCTTGTCTCAAACCTCAACTTCTGCTTCTTAACTGTTATTCAACTGGATTATTGCTCTCCAACGTGCTTAACTTTTTATCGTTATCATTATATCTGCCCCGGAGGTCCTTGATCTACGATGCCCTCCGTCACTTCCGCGTCGTCGACAACTATGTCACCGCGATCGATATTCCAGGCCAAGTTCAACAATCTGCCACTAAACCAAGTGAAAGATGTCGTCGGGGGAAGCCTGAAGCGCAAGCTGACGACTCCACCCCCTAGTGGCATTGGCGCTCCTCGTAGGCGCGCCAGCTATCGTTACAAGTTCCACAACTTCTTCTTTGAAGACACGAATGAGGAGTGCGCCACGCTCCTGGACGAGTCTGTATTGGATGCCCTTCCCAAGAGGTTCAAATCTATGCTGATGCCACCAGGAAAAACTTTCAGTATTGCCTCTGCAGGGAAGGGGAAGGGTATGGGGATGCTAGCGAGGAAAAACATTCCTCTGGGTACCCTCATGCTAGCAGAGCACCCCGTCCTGATCTGTGCTAAGATGGAGGGCGTCTCCGTCGCTCATGCAGATCTGTACAAGACGCTGGTCGAGAGGGTGGAAGAGCCCTGCAGCAAGGCGATCCTAGCCCTTGCGAACGCTGGGGATGGGAATGTCTACGAGAATATCATGCGCACGAACGCGTTTACTGTTGACTTCAAGAATTCGTCCGGGAGGGAGGAGAGCTACATGGCTGTCTTCCTGAAGGCCAGTCGGATAAACCATAGGTGCAGATTTTTCTCTCGTTCCAGAAATACCATTTGGTGCTGACCTTGGCTTCTCATAGTTGCTCCCCGAATGCTGCATGGAAATGGGATCCGGAGACCTGCTCTCTCATCCTCATCGCAGTGCGTCCGATTTCTCCTGGAGAGGAGGTTACGATCCAATACATTGACTCGACTCTTCCGCGGAGACAGCGCCAGGAAATCCTTCGTGAAAGATACGGTTTCGACTGTCATTGCATCTCGTGTGCCCTACAAGTCAATGGCTCTGATCGGGCTCGTCAAGAACTTGGTGCATTCTGGCATGTCACTCCTTCGTTCAAGGAGTGGTGCTTAGAAACCGAGAAATATGGACCAGAGGACTTGATCAAGGCCCATATCCATGCTCTAGAGCTCAGAGAGATAGAGGGCCTACAGCTGCTAGATTATAGGAGGCACGTCGATGCGGTAGCGACCTGTTACGGGGCGTTGGAGGACGTGAAGATGTTCAAAAAGTGGGTCAAGATGGCCAAGGATTGTCGAGGCGAGGCCGACGTTGAGCGCCGTATCCTTCTGGACCTCTGGTACGACGATCCCAAGACATTCCCTGTCTGGGGCTGGAGGAAGTAAACTGTTTATTAGTGCTTTCGTTCGCATATTTTTATGCTTTATGTTTTCCAAATTTGATTTGTAGCAGTAGCATCCTTACCATAGGCACCCATATAATAGTAGAATAGCAGTAGAATAGCAGTAGCAGTAGCATCTTGAATACATCACATTTGAATACGGAGTTCTCTTCTTTTGTTATTCGGAATTTGCGAAGGTCGAGACGCGATCTAGAGGTGCGTCTGTGAAATGGCCACACCCAGCGGGTGGCAACCTAATCCCCTGTACTACTACACCCCCNTCCATTTGTTGAGACTTTGAGATCGCTCGAATATGAGAGGTCAACGTGAAGGGGATGTCCGGGAACGTGTATGGCATTATCGCTTACCCGGGAATGCGGATGGAGCCGGGCTGAGCCGGACGAGGGCATTTTTCTTGAGCAGGCCATCAACGGAAGGACACCACCTCTCTTCCTCACCACCACCACCACTACCTTTCCATCTCCGCCGTCGTAGACGAGCAGCCTGCTAGTCCCAGGCCTCAACTATTGTTATTAGATTCCATTAGACTCTTTATATTCGGTCATGTCTTCGCCAACAGGAAAATGGGATGCCAGGTCAGAATCTTATCCGTGTTCTCTAAACTGATTCTGTGCTCTTTCTTTGCTAAACATAACACTGCCTCTCCTAGGAACCTCGGACCTGTTCCCCACGACACTTCGTACTATGCCAAGTGCATGCTCGGAGGTATGCTTGCTTGTGGTGTGACCCATGCCGGTATCACACCTCTTGATGTCGCAAAATGTAACATGCAGGTTCGTTGTACTCTCGTCTTTATTTCTATGTATACTCTTTAACTTCCTTATCCTACAGGTCAACCCCGCAAAGTACACCGGCTTGGTCTCTGGCTTAAAAACTCTCAGCGCCGAGCAAGGTTCCATTGGCCTCTGGAAGGGCTTCGGCCCTACATTCGTTGGATATTCTCTCCAGGGAATGTTCAAATACGGTCTGTATGAGGTCTTCAAGGATCTCTACATGAACGCTGCTGGTGAGGAGGCGTCAGACAAATACAAGCCTCTTATTTGGCTCGCTGGTTCTGCGAGTGCTGAAGTCTTCGCTGATATCGCTCTCTGCCCCCTTGAGATGACCAAGGTCAAGATTCAGACGTCCGCCAATGGCACTTTCCCAACCTCCTTCGGTGCTGCCCTCAAAGAAATGAGCGCCAAGAAGGCCGAGTTCCGTTATCCCTTCGGTTCGCTTGTCCCTCTTTGGTCGCGTCAAATCCCCTACACCATGGCCAAGTTCTTCTTCTTTGAGAAGACTGTCCAACTCTTCTACACACACATCTTCACCGAACCCAAAGATACATATGGCAAGACCACTCAGCTTGGTGTTACATTCGCTTCCGGTTATATCGCTGGTGTTGTCTGCGCCGTTGTCTCTCACCCCGCTGATTCCCTTGTCTCTCTTCTCGGAAAGGTTGAGAACAAGGGCAAGTCCGCCGGCCAAATTGCTTCCGAGGTTGGCTTCAAGACTCTTGCCACCAAGGGTCTGGGAACACGTGTGCTGATGATCGGTACTCTCACTGGTGCGTAGTCTTGTCAGAAATTTGGCAGAACATTTGAGCCTAATGTTGACCTGGCAGGATTCCAATGGTGGATTTATGACACCTTCAAGGCCACCATGGGCCTTGGCACAACCGGTGGAAAGTAAACTTGGGTTCGCTTTCATCTCTACAGGAATTCGTGGTGAGTGTCTTTCTCATCATTTTTCTTACGCTTGCTCGTGGCGCTGCCGTGACATCATGGGGGGGGTATCATATCGGCCTCGGAAATGAGAACTGAAGACAGGCTCTTGTCTTTCTCCGTTATTACACTTCTCCTCATTCACAACCTTCTTGTGCCAGTTCTCTTACTCATGTCATATTCTATTCCCCATTGGTATTCCAGGTTTTGAAGGAACATTGTTTCGTACGTCTACAATACCTGGTAGAAGAGTTGATTTGGAATCTATATCCCTTTTTACCCCTCCCTTCCTTTTTATCGGATCCATCCCTCCAGGACTTTGCCATCCCCTTTCCTTGGATGGAAAGTGGTGCAAGTGAACTTCTTAATTCTAATCCTGGCAAGGCCAGAGTGCTGGTCCTAGGAAACCTTTCGAAGGATGCGAACCTACATTTGAGTAGGATATGAGTTTCGATGATGATAAGCATAAATTATGTTGCCGGAAGCAGTTGTACGGCAGTGTCTGCCCGTTTTGGCACGGACTTGAACTGGTCTTGTCTTGGGATTCGCTGGATCATACCCAATTGCCACCAATAAACTCACGTGTAGACATGCATAGATCTCACTTGACGTACTTAGATCTCTGCCAGGACCTCGGATGTTCAAACGTGCATAGCTCAGACCGGATGATAGTGAACCCTCTTGACTAGGCGAAGCAGATTTCTGATTATGATTATTCAGACGACAGTAAAATGTAATGAAATTTCTCTTCTATCGCATGGCGAAAGGTTGTTTTGTTTTTCACCTTCTATTTCCAGGGCTGCGGCGAGGTATATAAGCACGATGGTCGCATGGTCTCTACTTCTTCCAGACNTTCTTCCCTTCCCCTTTTCCTTCCCAAGAGGTCGACAGTTTTCTTCACGAATATTCTACGATAACGAGCTGTCGTGTTGCAGTCATGATGAATACTAAAGCAACGTCTTCACGAAATTCAATAGACTCGTCAGAAACTCATGTGGAGGAAAATACAATACACCCTTCCTCTAGAGGTTCGTCCCAAAATGCACACATTCCTAGCCTGGAGAAGGATGAGCCAAAAACGGAAGGGCACGGAGAATCCGCACTTCCCGCGGATAAGAACGAGGAGGCTGTCGAAAACCTGGAGGACGACTGGGAGAATGACCCCCTCAACGCAAGGAACTGGCCGTCGCGGAAGAAATGGATCGCAGTTGGAATTGTGAATACCTTTTTCTTTCTCCCAAGTTGTCTCTTTTTGGAGGCATTACTTGATCTCGTGCCGTACTGAATATGAATCGTGGCGTCTCTTTTTCGTGCATGTTTCAGGTCTCATTTTACACGTTTATACCACCTTTGGCAAGCTCTATGATGGCCCCTGGCCTTGGAGAGCTTGCAGAACAATACGGGATTGTAGGTCAAGATACGTTGATTGCTTTGACGTTGAGCGTATTCTTGCTTTCGTTTGCGCTTGGGGTGAGAGCTTTCGGTAGATCCTCGGGTAATTGTGGTTTATGCTCACGGGCTGTCTTGTTATAAAGCCGTTATTCCTGGCACCCCTCTCTGAAATGTATGGTCGGACATGGGTCAGTGTTACTTTTCACGTTCATCGATCCTTCTAGTATTCATTCTATTCTCTTGCAAAGGTTCTACACATCAACAACCTCTTCTCCCTTGTCTTCAATTTGGGATGTGCATTTTCTCCTAATGTGGGTTCCTTTATAGCGTTCCGTTTTCTCAGTGAGTTCCTTCGAGTTTGGTCATGAAGAGTCATGTTGATCTCTTCCATCACATAGCTGGCTTCTCTGGGAGTGCACCGCTTGCGTGTGGTGGAGGATCCATTGGCGATCTGTTCTCAGAGCGTGACCGCGCCTCTGCAATGTCGTTGTACACCCTAGGGCCATTGGTTGGCCCAGCCCTGGGACCTATAGCAGGAGGATTTCTCGCACAGTCGATCGGAGTAAAGTATGTCTTCATCGTCATTGCTGGTGAGTGATCCTTAGTTATTAGCCCGTTGCTCCTCATGTAGTGTCTATGCTGCAGGAATTTGCGCACTGGGCTCTATAATTGGAATCCCTTTGCTCGAAGAGACTTATGCCCCAGTGATACGATTGAGGAGGGCAATGAAACAAGGTGACCTAGAGAAGAATGCACAGTTCCGCCCGCCTTGGGAAGGGATGAGTAAGAGACAGTACATCTGGGTCAATCTCAGCCGTCCAGCTATCCTGCTCACACGGAGCTTCATCTGTTTCATTCTCAGTCTTTACATGGCTTTGTGAGTCTCCCATTCCTTTTCTTGAGAAACTTCTCTGATCGATTCGGATAATCAGCATGTATGGTCAGTGCACCAACGAGTGTTACTAGTTCTCGACGTTCTGACCAAATTTATAGGTATCTATTATCTGATGTTCGCCACTTTCTCTGAGTTCTTCCATGATACATACGGTTTCGGACCTGGTATCGGAGGCCTGGTGTATCTTGGACTGGGTGGAGGTTTTATCCTTGCCACTGCCTTTGGAGCACAATGGGCTGACGGAATTTACAAAACAGTAAGTGTGTTCTTATCATGCATGTCAATTCAAGGGATTAACATAGTTATGGTAGCTTGCTGACAAGAACGGCGGAGTAGGGAAACCTGAGATGCGGATTCCTGCTCTATTTGTGGGATCATTCTTTGTGCCTATTGGACTCTTGTGAGTCTTCCTGGATCACAGAAGAGACATTGCGTTTAACACGGATCTCTCATTAGCTGGTATGGTTGGTCCGCGCAAGCAAAGCTGCACTGGATGATGCCCATTGTAGGATGCGCAATTTTTGGCTTCGGTGCGTGTGCTGTACTGGTGTCGATTGAGATCAGTTTGTAACGATACGCCCATCGACTAGGAATGATGACAACTTTCTTGCCCATCACATTGTATCTGGTTGATTCGTTCACATATGCAGCCAGCGCGCTTGCCGCAGCCACAGTAAGAGCTTGGATACTCGGATTTTGACAGGCGTCTAATTGTTGCTTTAAGGTGTTCCGATCACTTTTGGGTTTTGCGTTCCCGCTTTTTGCCTCGCAGATGTTCGATGCTCTTGGAATGGGGCCCGGAAATTCTATGCTAGCAGGTAAAACCTTAGTGCGGTCACACCTCAGAACATATTCTTACCGGCTTTGTTCAGCATTTACTATTGTTTTGGGAATCCCTTTCCCTGTCTTCATCTATTACAAGGGCGAAGCTCTTCGCAAAAAAAGCAGTCTGACCCGATGATTGGGCACGGATTCCTTATGATCTCCTTTGACCGTTGGATAACATATATAGAAATTTAGACGATTATTTAGGGAATGATTCGGTAGTAATTGTATCGCTAGTCAACATGCCTCAAAGATGGTGTTAATGACTTTTCATAGTGTGAGGCGTTTAGCTACAAGAAAGCTGCCCCCTCCGGGCCGTTGTGACCACAGCCAAAATAAGCAAATAAATGATCGCCAGCAACGCGATCTCAACTCCCATTTAGGCTACATATTTCGCCTGCTTTACCAAGGAGTAGGTCAAAGCGCCGTCTGGAACTCTTTATCTCGTCCATGTCCAGTGCTGCCTCAAGGGCTAGCGCGTTCCTCTACCGACATCGCCCTCTACATTCTATAATGACTTCCGACGTCGTATTTCAGCCACCCACTGCTGATTACCTCTCAAGTACTGCTACACCTTCGCGCCGTATAAACCCGGAGGACGCGCGAAAGCTTCTGGTTTTGGATCTGAATGGGACGCTTTTGTATCGTCCGAAACGAGTTGCAAAGATCTCAGCACCAGATGGAAAGAATTTAAGACCAATTAGACCGCGGCCTTATATACCTTCCTTCCAGGACTACCTATTTCACGCAGCGACCCGCGAGTGGCTCGATACAATGGTCTGGAGCTCAGCTCAGCCGCACAGTGTGAACAGCATGGTAGAGCATTGCTTCGGTGACGCTCGAAATGAATTTCTTGCCATCTGGGCCAGAGATACGTTTGGATTGGATGAGTACTCCTATGGCAAGTCGTGCAGTCCTCAATGTTTATGGGTGCATACTTACCTGTATATTAACTTTCTCGATGTTTAAAGGCAAGAAGACGTTGACGATTAAAGATCTTGCAAAGCCTTGGAACGCGTTCCCTCCTCATTCATCTACGTCCACAGTCCTACTTGATGATTCGTTTCGTAAAGCGCAGCGACAGCCCTTTAACCACATAGTACTCCCCGAGTACATTGCTAAGACACGTTCTCAGGACGTTGAAGTCTGGAGTCGTCTTCCAGGGCTGTCCCTTTCCAGCGAAGGAAAGAAGCGGACGAAAAAAGATCAAATTCGTCCTCTTGAGCACGAAGATCTCTTTCCCGAGCAGTCCGTGAAGCTACCAGAGTACCCTGGAAATGGTGCTGAGAACGACGATGTAATCGAAGCCTCTGTACCCGCTGCAGACCCTCTTCTACCCGAGTACGATGAGACACTGCTGGCCGTAATTGGCATCCTTGATGAAATCAAGCATGAAAGCAATGTTGCCCATTGGATACGTGCGGGTGGGTTGTTGCATAAAGAGGTGCCTGTCCAGACGTTTCACGTCCGCGAGCATGAACAGGATCTATGGTTTGACAATGCTTCCTTAGCAAAAGATTGGGCTGCAAGAGGGAAGCGCGCATTGGCCTCACTTGGTATGGAGCCACGCAGCGGTGTTCATGGCTGACACGAGCCAGCCCATGCCTGAGGCCTGAGTAGTAACAACAGCTGTTGCGCCCTTTGGCTCCTTCCTTTTGTGCTAGATTTTAATCATCGTTCGCGCCCCTTTTTCCCGGACTCTGGTATTTCCATGTGTCAATCTACGACCATTAATCACTGCATATATTCTTGAACTCGTGTCGATTCTTCACGTACAGATCGCATAGCTCTTTTTGTCACCCCATTTCGGTGCCTCATGTAATAGACCTACATCTCGGACGGAAATACCTCATCAAAGACGATAGTTGAGTATCCAGATTCATATAAATGGTGAAATATACTTCATCCTCATATCTTTACTCACCTATGAGACCCTTTGGGCACGAAGGTGGTTCGTCCTCGATTGAATATATTTGGCAGGGAATTTTCATACGATAACCACCACGACCAAGGGCGGGGCTTCTGGTGATCCTACCGAACGTCAAGTAACCCGACCCAATTAGAAACAGGAGATTAGGTCATTGAACGCATGTTCGAGGACATAAAATCATCGCGATGAGCTTCATAAAAGGGCGTAGGTAATTATCTCGTATACGGGTAGTCGTAATCATGGCGTGGGCTGGGGTGACGAGAATACAAAGACAAGTACAACGAAACGAAGTGTCCATGAACGGTGCGTGGATGATGTATGAAGTACATATGTATATACACAACGATTCGTAGCGGGGCAGATAGCGAAGCAAATGAGCAAGATAAAAGATGAAAAAAGCCATTCCGAATACAATACACCAACGTCCGAACACCCAAAATAGAGAGAGAAAGAAAGACGACGACTGCCAAAACAAAACCAGTGCCGCAAAGAGAAACATGAAGTATTTTTGGTGTATCCCCGGATGTCCCTGCATCCACGCAGATACAAAAGCTGGAAGAGAGAGAAATACCAGAGAAACACCGCTGTACATAGCCCATCATATGCGTTCAGGCCTTCCCAAAGAGAAGTTTTGCGACTCTGCCTTGCGAGTCGGTCTTGTCGATCTGCACACCGATCATTTGCGTTTTTTCCCCAAGTAAATCAACTCGGCGGACCCCGCCGTCCCATCCGCCGCCCATCTTCGTGCACCGTCTCTCATAGGCGCGGGTGGCCTTTCGCTGTGCCCGGCTACCACTACCGAGAGAAGCCCATTCTTCTTGAGTTACACGCGTAGCCAAAGTCTGATGGACTGCGTTGAAGACATCCAGGTTTGTCACAGGAGCAGCCTTCTTAGGGACAGATCCAGCGATATAGAACCGAGAGGATGTCTTTGTTGGAGACTGAGCAATGACAGGCCAGGGGAATTTGTCTGAGTACAGCATGAGCTTTCCAAACGTTGGGGGATCGGTGGCAGGTTGAGCAAGCGTATGAGAAGGAACAGCGGAACGTGTGTTGCGATCGAGGACACTGCGGGACGATGGTGGGGACAGAACGTCATATGAGATAGGAGCATGAGTAAACCGACTCGAGGCCAACAAGGGATGCATGTTAAGCGTCTCAGAGCGACTAGGATTTTGGAATGAAACATGGGGTTCTGGCAACACAGATCAGCGAAAGCCTAGGAAGAGCAATAAAACATGCGTACTGGATCCCGACCTTTGTTGACTTCCTGACCACGTATGCGTTTGTTTCAGTGCGGGCCGACGACCACTCGAACTGGTCATTGCCGAAGCAGTACTATGCCCGGAGTTAGAGCCTTGGAGGACCGAAGAGCTTGAATTCGTGCGAGAACTGCACAAAGAAGGGTTGAAGGCAGGATAATGCACTGCAGCGGCTGTGGAGAGCGTCAGCTTTTACAGATACTCAGACACAGTTCAAGAACACACGATGTTCACCCGGGTGACTGTAAGTAGTACTTTTGTACAGAGGCGGCCTCGTAGGAGGTCCAGGGTCTGAATGTGTATGCATCGTCCGGGCTGCTGCTGCGTCATAAGAGTTGTATCGTAAAGGAGATGGCTTAGTAGTTCGTGTAGAAGTGGATTTTGAATGAGAGTGGCTAGTAGAAGTAGAGGGTGTTGAATACGTGCTGCTAGGAGCCACATAGATATAGTTCAGTTGGCTGGGTGGTATCGCAGACCGTGAATGCGACGACGATGATTGATGGGACTTGGAGGAGTGTCGAGATTTAGAACCGGAGGGGGTCGCTGAGGAAGCTGGTTGGCCACCGAAGATGGTTCGCAAATATGAAGCCATTGGGTAGAGTACAACAAAGTCTCTAACCGTAAGAACGGGGTTGGAGGGGAGTCAACTCGACCTATCGAGAGGCTATATATGAATGAGAGACAGGAACACTTTGTTGATCTGTGACTAAGAGGGCGGCCTGTACGAAGCGACCCTTTTTTCCAGGGTAAGATTCTAGATGGCGAGGTAATGAAGTAAGAACGAAGCCTGAACAGGCTGGTGGGACGGTTCCGGTTCCTAATGCCGGCTCAGCGCGTACTAGCGCTGCCAGAACGAGGCCTTCGAGCTATTCCAAGATTGCCGACCGTAACTTTAGGTCGATCATAGGTCTGCTGTGCGTTCATGGGTATGGCCATGCTTGGACTTACAGGGTGGTTTAACCATCATTCGATAACTCGCTTTTCTTCGCGAAGATTAGCCTCAAGGATCGGTGAGGTAATCAGCGACACGCTGTCGGTTAGAAAGGGTCGGCATCACTGGAATATACATTCCAGAACACCTGTCTTGATACACAGAGGCTTGCTGTAGCCTCGAGGCTCCAGCGAAGCCGCACCCGCCAACGATATGCTTCATTCGAGTCATAATTGGACAGTGATGGCTGTGGACTGGCCAGTGCTTGCCAAATGCGGGATAGGAAGAACATCGTTATGTATGGTTGAACAGTCTAGGGACATTGATACAGCATAGAAATTGAAGCAACCCAGTAAACCGATGCAAGCTCACGACGAGGTATTTTCAGCCCTCCAAGGGCTAGTATCTAGGGCGTCCTCATGGCCCAATAGCCGCTCTTACTTACCGAATGGATCAGTCCAAGTTGTTGCGGAGGTCGGGAGGACATCATCGTGACCAAACCGTGGGCGATGATAATGGACCTGCCGCCTTACTTAGCCGGGAATCATACCATA
The DNA here is from genome assembly GCA_004354395.1 of Chondrostereum purpureum. Classification (NCBI taxonomy): domain Eukaryota; kingdom Fungi; phylum Basidiomycota; class Agaricomycetes; order Agaricales; family Cyphellaceae; genus Chondrostereum; species Chondrostereum purpureum. The sequence continues at coordinate 31,124 of LBLO01000072.1, read as the reverse complement.
CCAGAGAGAATGTAATCTTATCTGTTCTCTATCGTCATAGAGTATATTGTGCTTGAGGTAGTTCCGAGTTTCAAGGGTGGGTGGTCATGACAGAAGAATTTTGGAGATAAATCTTGCCTCGAGCTGTGGTATGTGGAGCCGCAATAAGAAAAACTCCTGCATCCCTGGAAAGCTATATTCCCGGAAGTAGGATCCCCGAAAAACAGCTTGAAATCTGAGGTAAGATCACTATACCATCGGAAAAATGAACAATACCCACCTTTGCAAGGTTCAAATGGCAATGAAGCATAACCGACATCGCGAGCTAGTTGAGACAGAGTGAATAGCGAAAATCCATTTCTAATCTTTAATTCTTCTTCTAGATCAGAGTAAGAGGTAACGAGATAACTCTGATGTTCGATGTTGGTTCGATGAGGACACAGTGGTAGACAGTGGTTCAACGAAGAGAAACGTGACACATCAAATTACAATATGTCACGACTTCATTCTCACCACCATGATCGCTGAATAGGCTCTGTTCCTCTATGGAAATATTGACCGCGCCAGAATGCGCTCTAGACTATATTGTCCACTCTTTAAAGTTGCTATATCTTACTCTATCCACGGACTACTGGCGAAACCGATGCCTCTTGCATGTCCCCGGCATGACCTGGTACCAAGTGCACCACATATTACATTGGAAAGATCTGATGAATATTCTGGAATGACTGTAAAACTGCTATATTATTATTGTCCGTTCCTCGTCCTCCTGTATACTTCAGATGGAACTGTGGAGCTGGTAGTCAGTGGCCACAAATGGGGTCACTCTAATTTCCATCGCACTGCTATCTTTCTTCAAGAAGTCTACCAAAATTTAATCGAGAATCTTGAATATCTATCTCTTACACCTATGCGATTGATTGTACATAAACTACAATTTTGGTAGGACGTCAAGAGCATCTCTTTGGACGACAAATGGCACGAGGAAGTCCTTTTTACGCGTTCAACTTTCCATCCGACTACACAGAACGATCTAGAGAAATTCCAGGTAGGATAGAAATGGGTCTTGTCTCGAATTTATGGATCACTCGACAGCTCTGGAACAGCTACGCGAACGATGATTCCATTGCCTTCCGACAATGAATATCCTATTATCGCCACACTATGTGTAACACTTGTCGATTAGGAGCGGGCAGCCATTCCCGTCCGAGGAGAGNTTTTAAAAACTTTTTTTAGATCTGCGGAATTCATTCGCTTGCACCATTGACAAACGCCACAATTGAAGCGTTAGCTTTGGTACTCGCGCTGGTAAACACATCCTGGATAACCTATAACTTTCACGTTTAATTCTCTTAGCGCAGATCTGTGCGAAAATTCTGTGATAAGATATCTGCTCAAGCCACGCCATATGAGCGACGCAGGAGAGTCCCTCCGCCGCCGTTTCATATATGTACAAAGCCGAACGTAGGTTATTCAGGTATCTTACTAGAGGGCATATACCGCCTCTATCATTATGGAAATGGGGTCCCTAAACGTGTTTGTGTGTGCTCAGTTGTTTACATTATGCGAAGAACTGGGTGCCATTACATACTTGCCCTGAGGCAGCAAGGAGTCCTCGTCTCCCAGGGTAGTCGTCCAACGTACACGAAAGTCGAATCTTTCTTCAAGAACACAGGCACAGGTCCAGGGAATAGTCCAAACTCAGGCCCAGCAACTATTCTCTGAGCTATGTGAGAGAAGATAGGTTCCTTGCTTGCCATAATGGTATATCTACGTATTTTCTGCTCCCCACCTTCCTTGAGTGTATTTCTGATCTTTGCTGACCTCCGTTTATTATCGGCGAAATGCGACCCTAACGTTCTGCCTCGACAGAAATCTGGAGAGACTAAGAATTCGGGAAAGGTGGATATCGTCTTCTCTAAGAATATTCTCTCGGATGTATCCCACCTTTACGCTCCTTCCCAACCGAATGCGCTCAAACTAATTGAGTTTACGTCCCTTTGAGATTGAAGACACGTATGTGCTCGAAAGGTATTGCAAGTGTCTGTTAACTAAATTACCCATCTGACTGCAACAAACGCGCCGGATGGACCACATCTCTCTTGCAGACCCCATCATCTTCCAAAAAGTGGCCAGCACCTCTCAGATCCCTTGCGGTCATCGTCAGCATAATCAAGGTCGACCTCCGACGAGTACTCTCTCCTCTTCAAGTTACAACCGGCTGTCCCCAAAAATCCTTATTGCATTAGAGTCAGTTAACCGTCTTCATTGCATTGACCCACTGACAAGTATCCATCTAGCGTAAGAGCTACTACGGCACCCAGGGGAAGCATGCATAGATACTTTCAAAGGAGACCCGCCGTGCCACCTAGCCTTCTTCCGCAAATACTGAGTCAACATCCTCTACAATTTCATAGAAGGTGAAGTATGTTGTCGACAGCTATTCAGAGCTTGTGCCGGATCTCGAAGTTCATGGAGACATGCGAGCGCTCAAGGGGTTTGCCCTCGGAAGATGAACCCAAGCTTGTACAATGTCCCATCCTTTTCACTTTACGGGGCAACGAATATATCACCAGGGGAAAATCGAGGACAGATTCTCCTGGTGTGGATCTACCAACGAAGGGTGCCAACGAAGCCATACTGACCGCGCAGTTTAAACTCTCCGCGGCCACGGACGCCACCGCACAGAACAACCAGGCAGCGGTATCGCGCCGCCAGAGCATAACCAAGTATCTTCCCCTTCCCTGTCAAGAAGGGTTGTGCCTCTTGCTATTTGATTCTCCGTATAGCCTCGTATAGCTGAGCATCGGAGCCAATTCGAATACACCAGCGTTGTGAACTGTGCTTCATTCTGTATCCCGTCTGGGGTCGAGGATATCTCTCTTCCTCAAGATGGCACCACTTCGACTTTCTTCTTTGTCATGCTCACTGTGTGCAATTTTATTTGCTCCCAGAGCCAAAGCTACCATTGCCTCGTGTACGGGATCATCAGGCGTTAGATCTTCCTGTGCATGAGTTCGTGGAAGGAAGTCGGTCATAGTCGTCTTGTCTCCGGGCATGACTGCCTCGAAACCCTCAAATCTCCCCTCGAAGCTTCGCTTATCGACGGTGCGTTCATCTATCTGCACGTTCACCTCCGGATATGAGCGCTGATGTCTCATTCAACGACCCTGTGGTCAACAGGTGTGAAAGTAATGGGGGCAAGTAAATGCTTGAAGTACCTATAAATTGCTCACTCTATGCAGAAGGTTGCGGATGAATTATTTTTGGAAGGTGTAGGGTAGACAGATGCAATAATATACCTTCTCCAACTTCGAAATCACTTCCCGTGGATGCACCCATTGCCCTCGATTATGTAGTAGTACACGAGCCTTCAAATCGACTTCAAATATGGGGCTCCGACCATACTTATCCTTCYTTTTTTTCTCATGCCAGCCTTGGTTGACCCATGACCTCCAATTTTCGAGCTGCAATCATTTCGACACTGATCATCTTTATTCCCCACCTTCGAAGGGCGAGGTCAGATGAAGCCCTAAATAGACACGAAGTGAATTCTTTACCTGTCTGCGAATGCTCTGCAGCCATCTCGACGCATCATGTTACCCTCAGCGTCATCTTCCACCAGTTCGCATAATGCCCCTGCTCCAGGATCCCCCGGAGTTGATTTAAGGCCAGAGAGAAGGCATAAATCAACAGCAGATTCAGTATGCCCTCGCCTCGACAATGTTCCTCCTTCAGCAGCTCGAAGGGGTACAATATGACCGGGGCGAGTAAAATCAGAGGCGTTGGTCATCGGGGATGCAAGTGAGCGGGTAGTAAGAGCACGGTCATGAGCCGAGATTCCAGTTGTGGTTCCTGCAGTTCAGAAAGTGAGCATATGTAAATCATTAAGGAAATTTGAGATTTTTCATACCATGCTTGTAATCCACAGTCACAGCGTAGGCTGTCCGATGAGGATCTTGGTTCAGCCCGGGTAACATCATAGGAATCTCGAGTGTATCCAGACGAGAGCTCGGTAATGCAACACAAATGAATCCACTGAAAAGCAATGTATATTATAGGGTCAGTCTTCGTAACAGGGTCAAATGCCTGACTGTGCGGACCTAGTATGCTTGATCATCCAAGCCATTTTCTCGGTAGTCACCTTGCTTGCAGCGATAATTAAATCTCCTTCGTTCTCTCTACCTTCATCGTCCATAACCACCAGGAATTCACCCCGACGGAATGCATCCAAGGCCTCATCTATGGGGTCGAATGCGAATGGTTTTGATCCATTAAGCTTGATGGTGGTTTCTGTTGGAGGCATCTTGGTTTCGAGTGCGATAATATTCCTAGAAGCCCAAGGGTCAAGGAGGGGCGATTTCCAGAGGATAGAAACGTAGACTAGTGACTGGTAAAGTCAAGAACGATTAGGGCCGAGGTTCGGAAAACCACCGTCAATTTCTGTCGGGCGTCTGGTTCCTCACGAATATCTTATTAAGGTGTCCTTCGATATGAACAATGTACGTGCTTCGGCCGCAGCGATGCGAATGATACTCTCCTTTCATTACGGAGACAGCTTGCAATTGGTAAGGGATGTAAGTGACCTTGCTAACGTACCCGACGTTTGTCAGTGCATGGTAAGCACAGGTTGGTCATGAGAGGTCAGATCAAGAGTGGACGATTGGAGGGTACTATATGTCAGCGTTGAAATGCCCATGTCCACAGTCCAAGGAAACATACGTAGACTTTGGGGAGGAAGGGAATTTTATTCAAATCCCTCTAGACGATCGCGGTCAGGATGGTACACGCTAGTGTTGGCCAAGTCCAGTTCTCGAACCATGGTTCGAACCTGAACCACNNTCGAACCTAACCGCGGTTCAGGTTATGGTTCTCTGTATTTGAGAGAACCGAACCTCAAGTCCGGTTACAGTGTTTTCGGAAAACCTTGTCAGTAGCAAAAATTTTCTTGCTCTGAGATAAAAATAATAAANGGGAAGTCCGAGAATGAGATCTGCGCGCTTCAAGACGGTCTTCACTCTCCTAGCCAATCGCAGAAGTGAGGGCTACACATCCTCCCATGTCAAGTCGCCGTTGAAGCATCTTCCTGGCTTCCAATCCAATTCACGCGCCGCATATTTTCCCGCTTGAGTCGCCTCGATAGCTTCTTCCCCTTTTACATTTTTAGATTTCACAAGAAAAAAAAAGTTCTACTGACAAGGTTTTCCGAAAATGCTGTAAGGGTTCGAGCATCGAGGAGGTTGGCCGAACCTGTTCTGAACCCGTTCGGACCTGAACCGGACCATAAAATGACAGGAGGGGGATTGTAGCACATTTCATGTATGGAGAATACAAAATATATTACTTATGGAATTTCTTTACCTGCAAACTTACATTCTAGTCTTCGCCATTCGAGAATCAATGCAGAAAATTTGCAGAAAATACTCAACNTGCCGTGAACTCGGGGTCAGGCAGTGCCACGGCCTCATCAATTGGCGCTGATGTGGCGACGACAACACTGAGAAAAGGGTCTTATCTGCTATATCTTACTGTCCTCCAACCTTAGAAAGTATATAGTAAAGTTCAAGTGGGGATTTGAAGCAATATAGGATTTATTTTAATTATATTTTAATTTGTATAGGTTCTGGTTCAGAACCGGTCCATGAACCTGAACCTGACCATATAGAACCTGAACCAAAGTTCGGTCCAAGGTTCGGGGGTTTGGCTGAACCGAACCTATGGTTAGGTTCGAGGTTCAGGAAAAAGGCTCTCTGAACCTGACCGAACCGGACTTTTGCCAACACTAGTACTACACGCAAGTGCCATATCTTCCAGAGTACTAGTTCGAACTTGCAAGTCAGAGGGCCAAGGCTAGCGCCTGGCAGGACTCACCCGTCATCCTTGGCCATTGGTAATTCATAACAGAGAAATTATGCAGTAGCAGTAGTAGATTTACTATTTACTTCTGAGCCCACAATTATTGTACATTCATTAGATAGTTCTGAACCCCAATGATCATGCATTCATTGCTAGAGCTGGAGCAACAGAACTCAGGCTTTACTGGATGGACGGAGCAATAACCTATTGAACAGCGATGTTGAGCTGCTCTTTAACCATACCTTCATCAACGCTGTCTTGAACCCATGGGCTACAGGCCAAGGGTATGCCCAACAAGTCCTATAGAACCAACAGGAATTTCACGGCTGGTATCGAACTATTAGGGGATCGTGGATGTGAGATACATGGCTTCATGGATAGAAACTTCATCACTATATAAGGAAATTGTTGGCTTTAGGGAAGCACATCACTGGAGTCTGGTGAGGTGACAGGTCACGCTGCCAGTCTAGGGATAATAGATATGCTGTGCTAGTCTACGAGCATTTCCAACTCTGACTCTGAGGAAGACTCGTGTCGTCCTTCATCGGACTCGTAACGTGACCGTGGAAGTGGCACGGATGCCATAAATCCGTCGATTATCTCTGTGAGCATAGTCCATGGCTATAGGAATCTGGTCAGGAAAACAGAGAAGAGTGCTGGCCCTATCTCAATTCTGTGTACAGTTCGGACGCGTCGACTACACAGCAGAGCGTTCCATGGCCAGTATATATCATTCCTTCAAACCTTCCATTACCCTCCAGACCCACCTATCCACCGTCATGAATAACTAATTTTGACGAGAACGACGAGAAGTGCAAAAGAATCTTGATGTATAGGCGAAGCTCATGCTAAGTACTACTACCGAAAGACATCCGACCAAGTGGAAAAGCTGCTTGACCTGCGAGTGCGATTGCGAGGGATCCGTTTTGAAGGTTGAAACGTTGAAGACCAATCCTATGAAAGTATTTTTCGTCGTTTAATATAACCCTCAGGTTTCATGAAATGCAGCGTAGAGGTCTGACTTAAGCGGTGTGGAGGATTGAAGTCGAGGATTGAGGTGTGAGGTGTGAGGTTTCTGACTCCGGTCCCGGAGCATCGGCCCTTTGCAATTTTGGCGCCACAATTTCGATGTATCCTTTGGTGTTTCCATCTCTGCAGTAAATTACTCTTTATTCTCAATAAGTATCTATGTTAGAAAATTACTGTGTCAGTGCCTACATATGTATCATAAGATTGTGATAGACTTATACCAAGATTTTTATGATATGCAAATAGACTAATGACTATACAATTGGGGTCACTATGGAATTAAGGGATTTATAGAAATGGTAGCAATACATGGGCCATTACTAAATCTATACACTCTTATTATTACAATCCATAACAAGCCAAATCTCCCCTACGCTCTATGGGACCCGGGTAATATTGCGCTGGAACGCCGTGCTATCTTGGGGGCTGAGAAGCAGTATAGTAAAAATCCAGAACACCTAGAGCTCTACTATTTCCCACATCTGCTCTATCTGAAGACCGATTTTCCCCTAGATATTCTTGTGGTCGACCTGAACCTCACACCTCACACCTCAATCATCACCAAAACCTCGGGGCTAAACCTCGCTTAGTGTAGAACCTGCGACCTCCCCAGTAAAACCTCAGGGTTTTTATTTTTCAACGATAAATACTGTCATAGGGATCCTCAAATGTAAATTCCAATGCAAGTATTACATCTGCAACTACGTACTTTAACTTAACTTTAAGAGATCGACGAATGTTCCTGACTCTTCGGAGTATTATTCGTCTCCGGTGACCAACCGCTTATTAGCGCCCTCCATTCCGGGCTTCCGCCTTATCCTCATCCTGCTCTGTCTTTCACCTCATCAAGAGCGTGCACAACACGCGTTGCAATGACCTCCAACAAACTATCCGCTGCAACTTTGTCTCCAAAATTACTCTCTACCCTTGCGCTCATCATAGAGAAACTGAAAGTTCCAGGTCCATTGAGATATCTACCAGCCGCGTTCAAATGGACTATCTATCTTCTTGTTATTGCGAATATTCGGTCGTTTCCTACCGTTTGGCATTGTGCGAGGGGATTTGACATTCTTCTGGTATTCAAAATACTGATATGTTTGGTCTACCCAGTCCGTGTATTTGATTCCGTGATTAGGCTTCGGGCACAGTTCTTCTGGGTTCGTGTGAAGAACATGTTGAAGTCACCCAATGATAAGGAACGAGCGATGGAGGAGTGGTTGGACTCAATCACACCCATAGGAAAGAACCCTTTCGAAGTCACTTCAGTATATAAGAGTTGGGCTAGTGAGTTATCATGACTATTGGAACATTTCAGCGGTTCACTAACATGGATACTCAGGTCTGGACGAAAGTGACTTCAACATACATTTGAGTAACTCTAGCTATGCTAAAGTATGTTTCCCTACCTGGGAAATCTGTAACGCCCTAATCAAATATGCAGACGTTGGACCGAGCGCGGTTTGACGCCGCGATGGCATGGTACCCACAATTTGTCAGATCCGGGGGTCTATCCCTCTCGCAGGTGAGCGCTCTCTCATGTATTTTTATACTGTTCTTCCATTGAAATTGATTACAGGAACACATTTCAATTTTATACGAGAAATTCCCATGTTCGCGAACTATGAAGTCCGCACGTCAATCGGCGCTTGGGATGAGAAATGGGTTAGACACACGTCTGTTCCATGTCTCTAATTCACTTTCTCATGGTGGATATATAGGCATATATCGTTTGTAGATTTGTGTCTATTGACAAGAAAGGAAAGAAGAAATCTATTCCTCTACCGAGTCCATCTCAGACGACGGAGAAACAAGATCCCAACGATCTGTTCCGGGTACCAGTTAGTACGCCTGCAGACGATCTTGCGTCTTCCAGTGCTACACCTCTCCCAGCGACCACTCCCGCTCTCAATCAACCACTTCATGATACTTCCTCTGACCTGCAGAAAATCGCGTCGAAATTGGTATCTACTGAGGAACCCGACGGTGCCACACTACATACCGTGTCCGTCTCACAAATATGTTTCAAAATGGGACGGATCACAGTTCCCCCGGCGATCGTTCTGGCTACGAACGGGTTTACAAATGAACCAGCCACATCTGACGTTAATTGGGGACGTACGAAGTCTATCATATACAAACTACACGGAGGTGGCTTGAAATCATATCATCAATTCCTCAAGGGCGGATGGAAGGATGTTCCCACTCATGAACGATGGTGGGATGCGGTCCTGTCAGGTACGATCGAGGAGAACAGGAAGGCTCGTCTGGAGGCATTAGGCCATCTGAGGATAGGAATGGATGCAGCACGGAAGATGTGTTGATGCTGATGTACAGATAGACTAAATTATATCATATCTTGCACGCCAGCATGCCATAGAAGTATTGGATTATATTGTTTTGAATTGACCATCGGTACAAATATACTATCGCTACAGCAATAGCTCTTGTGGCTGGTCACAGACTGCACACTGGTCAGAGCTATGGCCAATGGAAGACAACCCTGCAAGTGCTGGCCACTTTAAACATTTAAGTGAGATGTCACCTTGTTGCTGCATCAACGAGAATATTTATGACAATTATTTGGACAGGTAGTGGCACATATTCGGCCACGCGAGTGTTACCCAATGGTCATTGCAGCAGAGGGAAGGATCAAACGTGCCCACGGGAACAGCTGGGCAATCTCCGTGGTGTCATGTTCGTCGGGGAAAATATTGCCCAATTGTCGTGCTGAAAAGAACTTGCACCAGTGGAGAGCCCCTTGTTGAGCGATCATCGAGGCTTTCTGCTCATGACGATCAAATGAAGCATGCAGCTCGAATGTTGCTGTTCTCAGAACAAACCAGTAATCGAGAGTCGTCTTTGAACACGACTTACACCGTCTTCTCATGGTCGAAACACGAGATCCAGATTGGGCAGTAAATAAATAAATCACCCGTCGGTCCTTACAGCCGCACTGGAAGGAAGCTACTGCACTCACAGGAGTCGGGGGCGATTAACGTTGCGAATTTAAAGGTCCCAAACACGGACATTCCCTTCGCGGTCACCGCACGCCAAAAGGCTTGCTTCCGGAAGGGAAGCTCCTACACAAAGTTCAGTGCCATCTAACTAGGTTTCCGGGTCAGACATACCTTTGGTGTACCGGTCATGATTCTGGCATGTTGTGTATCCGAACTGTTGGACAGGCTTCTCAGGAGCCTGAACAAGCTGTACTTAATCACAAACTTCATAACTGAAGTTCTCGATGCGGGCCCTTGGGATGGTTAAAAATCATGACTTCGTGACAAAACACACCAGGCTCTGGTTCACCTCTACCAGCACGCAGCGCGGAGATGGGTCTTAATGAAGATGAAACACGGAGTTTGAGGCTTTTAGAGTATTGGTGACCCGTTCACCAACCAGATCGTAAACATTGATATTGCAATCAGCGGCAGAGAACAGCATCTTATCATTAATATCTCGTATTCGGAGCAAAAGTTGAACAAGCGACGTATGTCTGGTATTGAGGAGGCGGGGGGAAGCAGAAAAAGAACCAGAACCTGAGTCAACTTCTCAAAAGATGATCGTGACTTCCACTAGCGAACATCAAGGNTTGGCGCATCGGGGTGACCGCACTCGCACCCGTTTTCTTGCCCTTTGTGAGTGGCCTATCGAGGTAGGTAACCTTATACAAGGAGAAATCGACTATTAGGTACGAATCTCTCTTGTGATGTTAAACAGGACTCGCCTCTTCCAAATGGATGGCGCACAACTAATTGGTCTCGTTGCCAAAACCTGGGGTGCAAACTCTCCATTTCCTACCGAGAAAGTACAGGCATCCCCCGTCACACCGAATAGAGAACCACCTTTCGTTAAACTTGAGTATCGTTCTCTTCAGACCAGTTGTGATCAGAGGAGTTAACGATGCAAAGAAGGCTTTGATACTAACCTCGGCGGATTGTCAAAAATCCTGGGGAAAATCATGGACTCATATAGAAAAATACATGTCGGCATTCCTGGAAGAGAGCAATAGCCTCTGTGGTCTATCAAATTGGACCTTGTGAAGTGGGTACATTCCGCAGCTGGCGCTCCAATTTCTACTTGGACATTCGGCGCGATTCAAAGTAGCAGGAGAATCTTTCATTGATTTCTCATGTAGTACTATGTGCGATAATCCCTCCATAGTAGGGTCGATACAAGGACCTTGAGAAGAGTTTGCGGCCGCTGATGGGTGTAAGCTATTAAACGTCGCACTTGTTTCGGTTAGAAATGGGATGTTGGTGTGTAGACGGGGAATGCATCTCAACTGATCTTCAGCATCGAGGGGATAATTGAAGGGGTGTTAGAAGTGAAAGTTCGGACTGGGGCCATGTTACAAATAATTTGTGGGAGTTTTATAGTTTATTCAAGTGGATTGTGCGGACTTACAGTGGGTGGAAATTGTGGTTTATGTTAGTCTCCCCTAGGCAGACTCAATGATAGAAGATAGTCTGTTGGCCTACGATTAAGAGTGATGAAGTCAGCAATCAAACAAGAGTCATGAGACCATACCCCATACGTAAGTGCCTTTTTTGGAACAACCCATATCATTTGCCAAATTGCCATTTCGACCTTCTGAACTTTCTCGGGTATAGCTCATGTATGGCAGATTGTAGCTCTCGTATGGGAATTGCTTATGCTGGATGTTCCAATGATAACGAACGTGGGACCAACGACGTCACGGTGCAGTGAATATACAAGTCATTTCGTGACTACATGCAAAGCGAATATCGCGACTGATCACCTTTGCGATTTAGTGCTCCCAAATTCCACTTGAAACAAACTTTGGACGATTCTAATGACTTCTCTGGAAGACCGATGATATGCGTCCACAACCTACCACAAAGGGTTTGCTTCGCGGACCTTGAGCGACTTTTTGTCGGTGAAGAAGATTATGAAAGGTGCGTTTAAATAATTGCTATTCTCCTGGGATGAAGACAGACTTCAAGGTTACTTGCTTAGTGTCACAGATTGTATCCTGTTCTTAGCCAGTCCAGGCTCGGTCATGGCAAGCATTGTGTTTTCTGACGAGCACAGTGCCTTTCAGGCCCTGGATAGACTGACCTCGTTGGCGCATCCTTTCCCTTGGTCTGGATCTATATTCTCTCTCTATCCTTCAGGATTTGATAGCAGACCCAACAAAACTGTCGACAGACCATTATCGTTGCCTACATATTCCGAAGCTCAAACACCTCGTTTGTCTCCTGACCTTGACATGCTGGAACCCTCTCTTTTAGGTGTTGTCAGAAGAGGTTCTGAACGCATAGAAAGAGGCAGTATTGTGCCCGAGACCGTCTTCGACATTTCCGATTCAGAAGACTCGATCTACGGCGAAGACCGGTATTCTCCAACGAACTTAAGTCTGCGAAGCACTCCCGTAGGAAGTTCAGACGAGTCAATACCTGTCGTGGGTACTCGACGGAAGGATATGCATGAGAAATCCGATTCAGAAAACTCGGCATGCAGAAAAAGACTCCGAGCAATAATCGCTGCAGCTGCTGTAGTTCCTACTGAAGATGTTAAACTTGCTTCTCCGATATCTATGTCTAAGGGGCCTAACCGCTCGCATGCTCTGTGGGGCGCTGAGACGTCAGAGGAATCTTCTTCTCAAGACGACTCCTCGGAATCAGAAGAGGACAACAAGCTCCCCCAACCTGCTGTTGGAAATAAATCCTGTCACTCCAGTCGCCTTCCCAAAGAACGATGGGTCCCTCCTGCTCCCGATGATAGACCGTTGAAAGCCTCCATCTACAAGCTTACTTCTAGCTCTAAGAAAAGACCCGCCCGGTCCCAGCGCCCTCCAGACCCGGCTCCCTTGAATCCTCCACCTTCAACCGCAAAACGGCCTGCTAACCTCTGTAGAGTGCCCCATACAGCTCACAATAGGCCTAGAAGAATATTGATGCCTCCCTCGGACTGGAACTACAACGTTACTATCAACATGCGTGGGGAGGCTCAATATATTGGTCGGGAGACGAGAAGTAGGATGAGTTCTTGGTCGATGCCTCGAGACGATGCTTCGGACGGAGTTAGGCATGTCAAGGATGCATGCATTGTGGATTCTACAGTAGTCGTGGCTTTGGACGAAGGTCCACAGATGCTGACCCTGATTCCACTTGAGGAGGTATATGTTTATTTGGCCACCTTATCGTCCAGTGTTATCTTGACCTGGCGTCCATTCTAGTCTAACAAACCCAATTTCATCAACGTGCAGAGAACAAGCAATGCGCCGAAGATAACCGCGTTATGTGCAGCTGGACAAGACTCCTTCATTACAGGAGGATCTGACAAGACACTCTCTAAGTGGAGCTTTCTCCCCTCCGATGAGCATCATGGGAAACTGGACTGCAGCTCTACTGCGATAGCTAGCGGTCTTCCGGGCATTCCTTCGGCCCTAGCTTTCGTAGATGCTCAACGGCGTATTCTTGTCGGATCCAACACGAAGCTTTCGGTGCTCGACCTAGATCATTGGCAACTCAACCCCCCTCAGCATCGGATGAACGCACCGGTTAGCCACCTTCACATTCACCCCCAGGATCACAGAGTGATCATCGTCGAGGTGCGCCCCATGCCAAGTTCATGTCGACCCTCGGTCACACGGTAACCCATGGACATTCTTTCACCCTAGGTCGCGCATCTGGACCGTCAGGTTCTTTTATATGACACTCGAAAGGGAGATTTTCAACGGGCCCCAGATGGCTGGTTCGGTCAGCGAGCTGCGGGAAGACAAATGCGTTCAAGCTACTCACGAGGTGGTACCCGACACAGTATGTTTGTTTTAGGGTACGACGATGGCACTGTCTGTATGTTCGATTACCGGAACGCAAAGGTATGCCCATACCGTTTGTCCACCAACTCCCCTTAATTCTGAACAGCAGAGTTTAGGTCCCAGTACTATCAAAACGTTGCTCGATCGAAGGAAGCCCGGCTCATTGTACAATCCAGAACGATACAGTTTTGGTGTATGGTGGTGAAGGTGTACATTTCATCTCACTGTAGATAGCCGATAATGGATAACATTGGGCATCTTTCCTATCACTCTCCGCCGATATATGATATACTCTCTCTAATGGTTATGGTTTATCACAATATATTATTACAATGAATTGAGAACGTCATTAGAACAGACTCTACACAGATAAGGCCACTCAGTCCATGCCTAAGATTCCGAGGCAAACTCAAACTAATCCGACCAGCCCCCAAGCTCCACAGCGAAAGCAACAGCCAACTTGGAGAATTGCAACATGTGCTCAAAACTGAATTCATCCGAAATATCAATACGACTGGAGAAGATAAATATGGGGCGATTAGAAATGCAAAACACGGGCMTAGAGGGATCCGGTGAAACGTACTCGCTCGTGGAATGAATATGTTTGTTAGAGTTTTCGAACGAGCTCTCTGTGAAAAGGTTGGCAGCAGATGATCAGCTCAAATAGCCGCAATGACGAGCGTAGACGCCCGGATGTTTACGCCTTACCGATCGTGAAGATGCTAGGGTACCCAGCCTTCGCCCATGAGGCGCTAGAAATAGATTGACATTCATCAACATGAACCCCGAAAATTTAGAGGAAGGGATCCTACTGGTCACTGCAAGCGTAGCCGCATTGAGTCTGGAAAGGAAGTCAAAAAGGTCGTCTGATACACTTAATTAAGGTGAAATCCAGGCGTACATTTACATAAGGAATGTCAAGGTAAGTCTCAACGAGTTCAATGTTGAACTTGGTCAACCTAGAAGCAAAAGGATCAGTCTTCGAAAGGTAGGAGATCTGCGTACATATCATACAAGACTTACCCTGTATCAACATAATCGGTGATGATGCCAACTTCCTCTCGGGTGCCTCGCTGCAAGTGAGATGAGTCCCAGGTTATCGAGAGGAACGTAAAGAGATGGGCAGAATCATACCTTCACCCACGCCGTCATATCAAACTAGATGCACGAGGCGCAGAGAAAATCAGTGGTTGAAGAAGTCGAAAACGGAAATGTAACCCACCTGGCTCATTGCGACCACATTCACCGAGTCACTGGAGTATTTGCTAGCCACAGCTTGAGATCCAAGCAAGCCACCCTCCTGTCATCGCGGAGAAGCAGTAAGTCAAAGTTGCTAAATAGGGCGAGGAACAGAACTACCTCCGCAGAGTACCAATGGAACTCCACAGTACGCTCGGGAGTAAAGCCCGCTGCAATCAAAGCACGGTACGCCTCGAGGATGGTGACGCTTCCAGAACCGTCATCTGAACATCATTCGGCTTCAGGACCAAGGACCTTCCGAATCTCAGGGAAAAGAACTGACCGTCTGCACCTGTACATCCAAGCCATGTGTCAGAGATCGAACGGAAGAGCTACGAAGCAAACGGAATCTCACCAGGAGCTGGCAAGAAGGGAAACATGTTCGTGCTGCGTTCAGGTTGGATTCTCAGTAACCAATGACAACCGAGCGAAAATAACTTGCCTATCTTGGTGTGCTGAGATAATGATGACCTCGTCCGGGGAAGATGTTCCATTGATTTTAACGATCTTTTGGGATGGGTTAAACATAAAGTTTCCCTCAAGACAGGTAATAAACGGACAATCGAGTTCTGACCCCAACTATGGGAAAATTCAGTGAGGCTGATACGCTCCCGCAGTGCCTTGGAAGCCGTAGCTTTGGTTATCTGCATAAACTAGTTAGTACAGAGAACAAACATGATGCATGGTGCCTCGAACCTCAGATATCTTGGAAAGAAGCCATTGCTGGCTTTGTTTCCCCGTCTGGTAACGTAAATTAGACGGGGAAGTTGAACAAATTCTGAGATGGGAAAATGGTATTTACGTCACTACGATAGTCTGAAGAGTTTCCAATGAGGTGAGATGGCGTGAATGGGCTTATGTGACATGGGGACATTACATCTGGTGCGGAAGCTGGTGAATTTCTCCAAGTTCTCTTTAGGACCGGAAGTAGACAAGGTCTTGAGAATGGGGTTGACTTTCTCCGTGGCGTTGGGGGAGCCAAAGGAAGCTGAGGGAACGCGGGTCAGCTGGCAAAATAAATCCCGGAGTCTATTATCGACGTGCCATGAATGAGTGGACGTGCCGAGTCGAGCAAAGTGGGCGTATCAGTTCTATGGTGATGGTTCTATAGCGTTAGCAAGACGGAAAATAAGGGGATAAAGAAAGTAGAAGGATCACATGTCGAAAAACTTGACGCCTTGAGCCTTTAGTTTGATCTTGAGAAAACCACATAGATATTAGGAGATAATTTATGGAGTCAGAAAGGGTTAATCTCGCACCTTTTCCCATTCCGACATCCACTGAGGTTCCTTTCCTTCTAATTGCACGAGCCTGAGTTCATTCAAATCCAAGTCAAAGCCAGAGTAATCATCGGCATGCAAGGGACTTTGATCTATCAAAGGAGATGCAATAACAGCACCAAAAAGGAGAACAAGGGAACACAGAGATGCCTTCATGGTGATGGTGGTTGGTGGAAGAGACGGAACCAGACAAGACTCGATTCAGTTCAACTACCACACCCGTCTCAGCTTCCTCACGACAGATGACGTCTGAATGTGACTCTCGTGACTAACAGTCCCAAGAGGGATGTCACAACATTTTGGACGGGTCGGAAGTGATTCCGAGGACTTTGCGCTGTTACCTCCACCTCCAAAANYTCTGACACGCCCCCGGATCCCCAAATGTCCAAGGGAGCTGCAGTGAAACCACAGTGGGTGGTGCGTATTTGCATTTTCTAGTGAAACAACCGCGTTTCTCACGCGTTTACAGCGCCTGCTAATTGGTGCTGGCAAGGCTGCCCCCACACCTCCCGTAGGTCCCGCTCTCGGGGCTCGTGGGGTGAAATCTATGGACTTCTGTAAAGAGTTCAACGCACGAACAGCGCATATTGAGCCTGGTGTTCCTATCACCACTTTCATTACTGTCAGACCAGACCGAACCTTCTCATTTGTTACGCGAACACCCCCTGCGACTTACTTCTTGAAGAAAGCTTCTGGGGTCGAGAAGGGAACAGGGAAGCCAGGCCACGAAATTTTGGCAACTTTGAGCGTCAAACACATCTACGAAATTGCTAAAATAAAGGCTACCGATGACCATATGAGTCACTTGCCTCTCGAGTCCATAGCGAGGATGTTGGTCGGAAGTGCCAAGTCCATCGGGATTCAAGTTGTCCCCTGAACTTCACCTCGTGTATTCCAGGTATGTCATTCGGTTTAGATAGAAGATTTCTCGGCTTAATCCCAGATCTTATCACCTAAAGTGTCGCCCGGAATCAAAAACCCAAATTAATAAAGGGATTGACCTCCTGCAGCTTTCGGTGCCTAGGTTCATCTCGGGACAGATGATTGTAGTGGATATCGGCAGATGTATACGAAGGACTTCTCCTAATCGTCAGATGGAAGAGTAAAACGAGAGCAGAGGCGTAATAGATGATTCAGGACTTTACCTGGCCAAAGTTCGTCCTGAAGCCTTAGGTTTCGTTCGTGAAATTAAACTTCGGCTGACAAACGACTCTTGTACCATTGCTGACCATGAATCTAAGCCCTTGTTTACTTTTTGCTCTATCTATCCAATAAGAGACATCTGTCTTACCCTTTTCGTAACAAGATCCTTTGTCTTCTCAACAACCATCTTTGGCTCTTTGAATCCGAGCTGTTCGCCAACACAAATACAGGTCAAAAGTACACCTTATCTTCAGTCCCTTCGAGCCGGATCCAGTAGACATTGCCTCGCCGTAAGCATGCTGTCCCATGCCCCGGATGTAGCTACACGTTCACAAGAGCTTCTCCAGGAGATGGCCAACCCACCGCGCCCAACTTGCCAAATCCAGATCAACCCCGTGTTGAACAGAAATCAACAAACTGTGCCTCCAAACTTCTCGCAGTTACGCGGCTCTGTACTCTTCTAACCAAAGTGCACGAATAGAATTGACCACGAACCCATGATAGCGCAATCTGGCCAATGAGGCCGGAGGCTGCCGGTACCTCCTCATGAAAATTTCCCTCGACAGTAGAGAATACAGCGCTTAGATCCAAACTCGTGCGGCTTAGCAGGTTTCGATCATGCCAGTTGAGTTCGGAGGGCTGGCTCCACTGGCAAAGAACGAATCGATCTTTGACTTCCTTTCCAAACACGTTTACCTTATGAATTCAGGTTTATCTTGACGCGACGTAAGTGCACGTTTCCGATCTCTTCAACATCAGGTGCAAAAAGAGGAAGTTTTGACCAATTTCCCCATGTCCAGAGGTATAAAAGCTCGGAGGGAGCTTAGGACCGCGTCTCCTCAGACACCATCCGCGTCTTTCTATCCTCCGCCTCCTCTACTCTCTAGAACCTCCTTCCGATATGTCTGTCGCTGCTTCATCCCCCGACGATGTCTTCTCCTGGACCAACTCAGATCCTCGCGAAAGTTCACTTTTTAACTCCTGGGGCATCCTCTATCGCTTCCAAGTACGTGCCACCACCTTTAACGCGTCCTACCCGTGTTATATCTGACTCCATCCTCCTTTAGTCCAACATCAGCGCAAATGGAACGAGTGTAACAACATTATGGAGGACAATACGAGCTAACAAGGAGGATCGTGTCGCTAAACTTGAGTGGGCAAGTAATGGTGGCCTAGGACGTGTAGTCATTGGGAAGGTTAGTCTTTCATTTTCCTCTCTATATCCTTCACCCCTCATTCTCATCTGGACGTTTCGTTTGCAGCACACATTCCCCATGTCCGACCTTGTTCGTTCAGATCCTCGTCTTCCCGTAAGTTGCGGCATCCTTTGGACTTCTCAGCTTCCACTGAACCTTGGGTCCTTCTGGTTTAGGGTAGTCGCGTCTTTAACGGTCCAGACGGACTTCAATACCGTTGGAGACCAAGCGGAAATGTATCAGACACCTACGTGAGTCTCGTCCTCCGATCTTTGCCTGTACAACACCTTTGCTCACCAGTGATTGCTGTCTCCTCCTCTGTCTTTTTTTTTNGTATAGCTCTACGATCCCAACGGCCATGTCATCGCGATGTTCCGGCAGACTCGACCAACACGATACCAGATGGGTGACGTCTATGGAGAGCTTCATTTCATCCGGAGTGCGGGAGCAGGAACTGTGGTACGTCGTGGTTATCCGTGCTATTCGCGAGCCCCTTTCTGGATAATCGCAGTAGCCTCTACGTTTCGGTCTTTAACTGATCTGGTGTCTAGATGCATCCGCCCATGATGGACATTGTGACCGTTACCGCCATGCTTTACCGATTCTGCTCGATTTTCAACTTGCCTTAGTGAGGCACGCATCCACATCCGCCCCCCTCGACTGTTGACCGGTATCTCAGGCCGGGCATAATTATGAAGGTCTCATCCACCCCACCGTAGCCACCACTGTCTTGTCCATATTCATCTCCCCCTTTTTTAAGCCCTACAATTGTACTTGTACTAGCATTCAGATACGTTTACCTGTACTACTTTGTTGTCCTTCACTGCCTCTTGTTTTGCTATTTTATCCCTCAAATCGACTCCTCTTTGTCCCTCCACACATGCGACGCAAATCCCTTCCTGGGTGCAAATTGGAGGCATTGTGCTGCTCGCTTCCATAATGGACTTGCCCCAGACAKAACTCCGGTGAGTTGACATGCCATAAGAGGCCTCAAGCCGCCTCGAGGTCGAATTTCATCGATAGTGGGAAATTTATTTAGGTACCGCATCTCCCATTGCTTTCACGTGGCGTCAGGTCGAGATTTCTTTTCGTTGCGTGGTAGTAAATCTTTCCCATGCGAGTCTAGTTCGAATTCTCAGCGGTCGGAAGAGCCCTTGGCAAGTTTCTGTCATGGAGGAAGCTCGTCGGAGGAATGGAGGTGGCGCATGAAAGAAGAAATTCGTGACCTCTAGCTTTACCATGATACTCCTCGTTGCAGGATGTTGTGATCACCCGACATCAGTTTGCACACGTCCGTTCCTCACTCTCCTATGTCATGTCCAGACGCGATCGCCACCTCATCTCGATGATATGAACGAAAACACTTTATAGCTGGATTGAGACGTATTCGATCACAGTTTTGCCTTTACCTCGACATCCAGCCCTGAGACATTAACCCCTTCTTCTCCTTCACTTCCGGTCCCGGACACGACGTCGTTAATTTCATCTATAGTACGAACAACCCATTCTGCTCCTTCATCACTCGACAGCCACGCGTCTTCCTCAGCCTGGTTGGGGGTGTACCGGGCCTTGAGCAGGCCGAAGACATGGCTAGTTAATTGCGGTATGACGCGCTCTTCTGTGCGAAGACAAGCAACTCCGACGACGGATCCCAATGCCCTGCTGATGTTGCCTTGATCCAAGTCATCCAGAGAGCTCTGTTCCGAGAAACTCTTCAGTCCACCCGGCAAAGGGGACAGTACCGAGCCGTACGCTTGTATGATGAACGCTGTAAAAACCCCACAGAATTCAGAACGAAAGTAAATGAGAGAGAGARAAAAAAGACACCGGAAAAACATCAACAAAAACGTGTCCTTCGGAAGAAGGGAGGCCTGCAGGGTAGGCGGAAGCAAAAGATAAAACCTGCTTCAAATGCGAATCTTCCCCAGATATGATCAGATAAAACGACGAAAAGAACTCAGCGAAGATCGTAGGAAAACAAAGTTCACTTCGCATGTTGATGATCCATCCCGGTATGGCAGGTCGGGTCGGAAGGAGAGGATACAAGGGAGAGCCAACCAGAGATAGAGGAGCTTACAGATGAAGTCAGGATGATAAGACCCTAGCTTGTCGTGAAGTTTATCTGCATGAGGCGCGTAGATTGAATCCCATAACGCCCTTCCGCGTTTAATCGTCGACTCGATGTTCTCGGAGGTGGGGACCNTGCAGGAGGGAAAGGAATTCAGCACAGTCCAGTTGAATGCTACCCAAGGAAGGGATACAGGGTGCTAGATGTGATAATCTATAAGGAGGGACTATCTCTTACCTCCGAGATTCCTTCCGCAAGGCACCTTTGACATCTTCTCCCAGCGCCTCGTGAAGAGCGGAGAGGGCAAGGATAACCTAGATATTCGGAGGTGGTATGGATAGAAACCCTGAGTAAAGCAACAAGTCTCGACGGAATAAGGACTACTACTCACCCGAGGCACACCCACAAAGATAGTACTCTTAAGTGCCGATTCACGCATGAGAGCTGCTCTATTGACAGCTTCCGAGAGTAACACCTTGTCATTGGGGCGAGATACGAAGCGGTAGAGTTCCCCTACGGTGGATGGTCGATTGGCTGTGACAAGAGTACATGTCTGCGCAGAGGAATGCCGGAAATTAACCACTCATTCTCGCGTTCTAGAACGTTAACATACCGTTAGCACCAACCAGCCAGTCTCAGCCTTCTTGCTTTGTGCATCTTTGTAAGTCCGAGAAAACACCTCTTGCAGCTTTCCCAGCGGAGGAGCGGGAAGTGGATGGGGATTCCGGACCGCCAGTAATTGCTTGATAGAAGGAGTAAGATGCTTCACCATAACTCAAGTCAAGAAAGTTAAAGGTCCGAGAACTCAGACGCGCCTATCCCAGATCGAGCTGGAGGTAAGAGAACAAGATGCGAACGTCACGGTGAACCGGTTCCAGGCAATCTCACTGTTCTTCCTCATCAATGGACGTCGGTATGTATCGGCCGGTGCGATAAGTCCTCTTCCTCTCTTGAGATTGCCGGAAGTCCAGCATTTGTAGATAGGCACCGAGACAACTCAGGCTCGAAACCACCAAACCTTGGAAGTATGGTAAACGGAAAATAACACCCACCCTTCCCTAGTGAGGTATTTGGTAGACTAACCCAGTGAGACTACCCAGGACGCGTCAAATGCACAAATTATACGCGTCACATTGCTCCTCTCGAAAGGCTATTTCAATACCACTCACTCTCTCAAATCACGCGCAAGATACAGCATCAAGGATGGTATGACAAAAAAACTGAAGAAAAAAGACGGCAGATGCACAGCACTCTACAATCATCACCATGTAAAAACACATATACTAAACACAAGGCGACCTATACCAAACGATAGTACCTGGGGGGAGTGAATATGTACGCGTGCACCACAGGTGACGATTCGACCAAGTAGCCAACAAAACAAACACCAAGACACACAGTGAGATGAAGGGTAACAGACAAAGCGTGAAGAAAAAGGCCGCAAGGAAGGCCGCACAGAGGGCTGCGGAGTAGAAATGTGTGCAGAGAAATGTGAGCGGGTACGAGACAATCAAAGGGTATCATACGAGAAGGAAGTAAGAGTCCGGTAGTATTCGTACGGGATGACAAATACGAAAGTGCGGGGGATGAACACGTTTAGGCATGGTCGCCAACGTACCATTTTCCGAGGTCAGTAAGGCCGCTACCGTCCTCAGTCATGAGCCTGTTGAGGGGGTTGACATTCTGCATGTCTTCCATGGCACCTATRAAAAGAATATCGTCAAGGTGAGGATATAAATACATAAAATTGATATTACTTACCGAACCATGCATAGAACTTGACGTAGTCAGTTGCATCCATCCATTGGACGGTCTTGATCATGAAGGCAAAGATCTGGTCCATGCTAGCCTGGGCACCGCCGTTGAAATCCTGCATTCCGGATGCTATTAGCCAAAAATCCTATACCTTGGAAACGGTGGGAAACGAACCTGGCAGGCAAACTCGGTAACCCAGATGTCCTTGTTAAAGGTGGTGTGGTAATCCTCAATGAAGCTGATGAAGTGGTCGGCACTGGTGTCATAGTAGTGCACGGCAATAGCATCCAGCTTGAACGAATCAAGAAATAAATCAACAACTTCATGTGGAAGACCGGCCAATACATACCGTGCAGCCACCATCACAAGCAGTGATGAAGTCTTGGATCCAAACTTTGCCAGAGGGAGCAGACGTGCATGCTGGCGAAACGAGAGTGTAGCCAGCGTACTTGAGGGGCTCAATATAGGTCTTCCAGAGCTGGGCACCAGACTCGGGGGACATGTTGGACTGGGATGGCTCGTTGGGCCTAGGGAAAAAATACGACATCAACATCATAAACATGACACACGGCGCTGATGATGCGTAAGAGGGCAACTGACTCGTTCATTCCCAAGATGGTGTCAGCGTACCCGGAGACAACCAGGGAGGTGAAGTCACCGATCTGCTTCCATCCCCAAAGCATAGCAGCGAACTTGAAACCAGAGGAAGCAGCCTTGCTGGCTTGATGAGGGCTCCAAGTATAGTAACTGTATGGAAATAAATGTCGGCTGGGCAAGGAATGCGATCAGAAACATATTCAAACGTACGTAGCACCACTGGCAGGTTTAAACAAGTTGATAGGGTTGGCATCACCATTTGGCCATGCGGTACCTGTTTTGCCCCCAGTGTTGCCTGAGTTTCCAGTCGAACCGGAAGAACCGGATCCACTGCTGGTAGCGGTGGTAGCCACGGCCGTCGACGAAGTAGTCGTGGGGGATTCAAAGTACGAGGTGATAGCAGCAACAATGTCAGGAGAGCTAGTAGCAGCAGGGGCCTCGGAAGAAGATGTGCGGGCTTTGCAACGCTTAGTCTCCCGCTTCCTCATGTTGCGCTTTGCAATAGCGTTGTGACCACGAGCATGACGAGCAGCAAAGTGATCACCTTCTACAGAAAGAGCATTGACAGGGGCCGAGCCAAAAGAACAAGCAAGAATTGCGAGTGAAGAGATGGCTAGGAGGTTCAAAAATTTGGTTGGGGCCATTGCTGGTTGGCAAAAGTCGTTAGTTATTTGGAAAGAGTGTGATTTGTGTCAAAGAACGGGAGGGAGATTTATATCGTCCGGTCGGGGGGAGTGACGAGTACAAGGGAGAAAAAGAGAGACCGTCAAGATGATGGACGTTTCGAAAAAGCAAGTGCTAGTCACGATGGTCACAAAGCCTCTTATCATGTGCCGGGTGTCGGCATGTGCTAAATATAGGCATATTCTCCGTTACCGCCTCTAAGTAGGCAAATAAGGAGGCAGAGGATACGGACTGGAGACTGATAATCAGAGCATTGCAAGCGCCTGTAATTTGATATCAGAGACTCTGGCCTGGATGTGGCTTCTGGCTTGGGGTTATGTAATGGAGATGGAGACAAGCAGGTTGTGATGATCTGTTGTTGGGCATTGTTTGTTGGGTATAAGATGGGTGCACGCGGGGGATGGACGAATTTCTTTAACCACCAAGTTTGAGACAAGAAACGGGTTCATCAAGTTCATCGTTGTTCATCCACCAAAAAGCACATTTGTTCATCCCCTTCTTCTTACCTCAAGATGTCTGAAGCCCCTGCCGCCCCAGTCACAGAAAACGGCGCGCCTCCGACGCAAGAAAAGCTCGAAGAAGCCCCTGGTTTCAAGGTTAGTCTTTTCTGATCTTTCCAATACCTTTTTGCTCAATCGCCCTTTGCTATTCCAGGTCTTTGCCGGCAATCTTGCGTACTCTACTACGGATGATGGGCTGAAGGCTTTCTTTGCGCCTGTCGAGGCCGACATGTACGTGGCAACCCATTAGCACAGCATTTATTCTACCTCATTTCTAACAAAACACGTTTTTTCTCTAGTCTTTCCGCGCAAGTTATCATGCGCGGAACCCGCTCAGCTGGGTATGGATTTGTCGCCCTCAACACCGCAGAGGCAGTCGAAAAGGCTGTTGACGCCCTCAACAAGAAGGAGCTCGACGGTCGTGAGGTAATCGTCGAAGCCGCCAAACCGTCCGACCAGAAGGACAAGGAGAAAAAGGAGAAGAAGGCAAAGAGAAAGCCTGGAAGGCGCGGTAACAAGGCCGTCCCAGGTGAGGTCTCCGAGGCTGAGGCCAATGGAGAGGCCAAACCTGAAGGCGACGCCACTGGTACCGACGAGGCCTCCAAGCCCAAGAAGAAAAAGAAGAAAGCTTCCGTATGTTTGCCGCACTCTAATCGCGTGTTTTCTTATTTWAACATTTACGGATTCTAGAAGAAGTCCAAGGCCCCCAAGGCTGAGGGTGAGGAAGGCGCCGCCACCACTGAAGGTGAGGCTGAGAAGAAGGCGCCTCGTGCTAAGAAGGCAAAGACTCCTCGTCCTTCTCGCCCTGCTGGTGAGGACCCCGTTGGTGAGCAGTCCAAGACTGTTCTCTTCGTTGCCAACCTCGGTTTCAACGTCGACGACGCTACTCTTTCTGCCATGTTCACTGATGCCGGCATCGCTGTCACCTCTGCTCGTATTGTTCGCAGGCGTTGGGGTCAACCCAGACGCAGCAAGGGTTACGGCTTCGTCGATGTTGGTGGCGAAGAGGAGCAGGCCAAGGCCATTGAGGCCCTCAACGGCAAGGAGATTGGTGGCAGGGCCATCGCCGTCAAGGTTGCCGTCAACACTCCTCACGAGGAAGAGTCCGACTCTGGCGAGGCTGCTAAGCCCGCTGACGGTGTCTCTCCTGCTGCCATTGGCCCTGTCGCTGATTCTATTGGAGCCACTGCTCTTGCCTCCACTCCTGCTGTCGCCCTCGCTTTGTGATCATATCCAAGTTCACCTCCAATCCTGACACCCTGATTTGAATTTGCCCCCACTCCTGTTCTGACGCACCGTCCATCCCATAAATCACGAAATGCAACGCTTCTTTTCCCCAGCTATAATTCGCTTTTTTATATGACAATGAACTTACACACACAGGCTTCGATGTTTGAAGGGAGGTGGACGATGATGATGTGTTTTCTGCAGCTATCGTTGGAGTCGTCCACTAACTTGTCCTTGTCCTGTTCGCGGTCTGGTGCCGTTTCCTTATTATAGTTCTCCTAGCTACCGTCTTTCTGTTCAGTAGGCGTTAGCTCGATGTTCATGGCTTTTCATGGCCACCTTATTAACTTATGACTTGGTGTGAATCCTCAAGACTTGCAAGACTAGTTGGTGCTATATCTGCTGCATCATCGATGTTATCACAGCGAGGGATTTAGTTGAGGGGCAGGGGTCAAAATGTATTGTGACGCGGGTGACTCACGTGTCTACGCTGTTGTGGTTCCTGGGTAAAAATTGTGGTTGAATTAGGAATACATTTCTGTGGGCTTGTCTCAGTATCTGTTTTCATTACTGAGCAAGACATTTTACACTCCATGGACATCCTACACCATATAACACGATAAGACCAAGTTATAATCCATCCGTTGATCCAAGATTTAGAGAAAATTGAGCGGGAAAACAACGATATTGTATCCGGCAATGAGAAGCGCAAACTCGTCTGCTGCTCAACGAGAGAACTACTACTGTATTTATTACAAGTGTAGCGTTATTATATTGGCAGTACCAATACGCTTTCTTGCCACTGATATGGTCCAGATAATGCTACCCCAGGTTGTGGCGCATATAAATAAAGACGCGTTCGCGTTGTTTGTGCAGGTATCACACGTCACGTCGGCTGCAACGATAATGTCTGACGAAGACGATGACTATCTCTCGGACAAGTTCCTTCTTGGAGGTGCTACTTCTTCATCCGTTTCCAAACCAAAGACGTATAGTGAAATCCGCAAGGAAACACTGAAAAAATCGAGCATAAAGAATGCCCAAAACCGACAAAAGAGTAGGAAAGAACGAGAACTGGAGGCTCGAGAAGAGGGACTCCGGACGAGTCTCATCGCGAAAGCAAAAGAAGAAGAGGCCAGTTCTGGGGCCAATAAAGCACTATCTATCATGATGAAGATGGGGTTCAAACCTGGGCAATCTCTGGGCCAACCTTTGCACGACAACGACGATGAGGGTAGCAGCTCGAGTGCGCCCTCACTTGGTGCTCATCATGATAAGCAGTCCGAGAAGTCCCCCGAGAAATCCGAGTCTCCCGCTCCTTCTTTCGCTACWGCAGGACCCTCGTCGCTTGCGCTGTCCCAGTCTAGTACAGCTCCAGATACGACAGAATCTGAGAGAGGCGGCAACGGTACTACTTCGCATCACAAGACAGAACCGTTGCCACTGAATGAATGGGAAGGTCGGTCTCCAATTCAATCTTTCCCCCTTTCGTGAACAAGCATTTCCATAAACGAATGCCTTTCCTCCCCTTCTTTTTCTAAAAATCGCACTTCAAAATATGATAACAATTATTGATGGTCCTTCATTAAGGCCGCCGCGGGATCGGGCTCAAACGACGACGTGCGCCATCCCCCGTAGCTGCTGAGCGCATGGCCAAGATGGCGAAAATGGCCGAGGATTCCTCGAAGATAGACTTTCGCGATCGTACCCGCCTAGTGTACGAAGAACGCCGGGCGGAGGGACGGTTGGGTGCGTCCTGTTTCTTTCCGCTCTTCTATATATTCGAATTATTGACGCTTTCCGCCACTAATCATCACTGTGACAACCATCCGGGTACCTTTTTTATTTTGCCTAGTCTCCACGCAGCGTACCTGTGCCGCGTTGGATGAGGACGCAGGAAAGTCGGTGAGTGCTGTAATGAATGTTGCTCTAGCCATCTGGGGGATTTGCCTCCCTCGGTGCCTGTCGCGTTTTATGTACTCATTGTGCTTTCCCCTCTTCTCCCGGTAAATCTTTTGGCGCTTTATCACTGTTTCACCGACAACAGTTCAATGTGCTATGGCTCAATCCCAAAGATCCCGACTCGTTTCCTTCCGGTCTGTTGGACGCCCTCGCACTGCACACGACCGCTGTTGTTCCATCGAATATTTCCAGCCCGAGGAACGAGCACGATCTAGCAAGTCGTCTGCGTGCGCAAATGCAATCAGATAAACTACGCTCACACCGGGARCTGGAGGACGATGACTCTTCCACCGACAACACAAGAGCAGACCTCGTCGATCCCGGTCAATTCTCTACGGATATCTTGGAAGAGACCGCACAATTCCTTCGTCTCCAGGTGAGTTAACTACCCCAATAACGTCTTCGTTCGTTCCCTTTCCCAGTATAGAGTTAACTAAATAAACTTGGTTGCTTCCAGGCACGAGATCGTCTCGAGCTCGTATTGACTTACCTGCGAGAGCGGTATCTATATTGCTTCTGGTGTGGAATGCGGTATGACGACGAGGAAGACATGGCAGGTCAGTGCCCCGGTCCGAACGAGGAAGATCACGATTGAATGATTGTTTCATGGGAATTGGATTGGATGAGGAGGTTCGAGAGTGGTCTATGTACTACACAACTGATTGTCTTGTTGTATTGGGCGTGTCCAAATTCGTTATGAGCAGATGGGGGTATTCATCCCTTCAATCTATCCACTGGGATTCATTTATCAGCTTTTGTACTCTGCTTTACAAACATCCGACCCCCTTCGCAGAAGTCTGAAACGGTGTTTTGTGGGCTCCCCAAACATCCTAGAATTGATGATATCACGCACAGTACACGCTCGTATGTCCGACCTACTGATTTCGTGTAAGGTTACGAACAATTAGCGACATGGTTGAGTGTTATACCGAAGTACAGGGTGTGGCGAGCACAACGGACATGTTCTCACCATGGATACCTCCGCCACCTTCCCTCAACAAAGAATCACAGGGTGGAGGAAGGGCAAGCAGTTATCACACAAAGAAATAAATCGTATGCTTCCCAAAAACAGGAGTACAATTGCAACGCGAACACCTTGTTGTTGTGCTGCAATAAGTATGTAGTAACCAAGAAACAACGAGCGGGAGGTAATGTCCAAAGGAGTGGAACGTATATACGAAAGCGGTATAGTTTGCGGTGGAGAGTGAGAGAGAGAGAGAAAACGAAGAATAAACAAATCTGTTTTGCGAGTAATGACGGTTTGGTATGCAATTTGAGATAATAAAATGAATGATACTCGTACAGAAAATGCTGAAGGAGATGAGAAGAGGGAGAATAAAAACAGGTAAACACAACAAAGGCGAATCATGGAAACAGATAACAGCGTAGAAAAATAACTTCGAAGGATGGTAGTAAATAGGTGCTGAAAGGGTGAAAAGAAANGAAGAGTCCAAATGAGTAGGATAATACAAAGTTGGTGAAGGGGTGTAAGTGTAAGCCGAAAGTGCTAAATCTCTGAGATGACGGGGCGTTTGGCGTATCTGCCATTCAGATCAGCAGAACTAGGCGGTGTTGAGATACGAACACCGGTACGGCCACGAGAACGGCGGCTGAGAGGGTAGCCAGAATTGAGACGTCGTCTCCTCTCCTTGGATGACGATCTCGACTCATCCGAAGATGAATCGGAATCGGAAGTAGTGAGGAATGCTTCTGAATTTGCCGATGAAGGGAAGAAAGGAGGTAGTGTCGGCAATGTAAAGGGCATAGGCTCATCGATGGGCGAGTGCTCGCGAGGAAAGGATGGTGAAGTAGGCGAAGCCCNGGGAGTCTTACGACGAACGAAACTAGAGATCGGTGTATTTGCTGAAAGATCTGTGGCAGATCCAAAGACGTTGACGGTCAGAGTGTTATCTCCGCGCTTGCGCAGACGAGGGGAAGGTGGATGTGGGGAAGTGTTGAATGTCTGCAGATAACAATAAGACTTGGTAAGATCCGAGAAACTGCGACGCGCAGCACTCACCCTCAAAGACATTCTACCCATCTCTGGAGAAGAAGAAGACGAAGATAATGAAGAAAGACTGCCGCGACGGGAAGACACCTGCCCACGTTGTAAGTTGACCGTCTTTACTCATTATCGTGGCACTCACAAATGTCGGGGCGTATGGAGAATAACGAGCACCCTTGCTACGAGGAATCGTCTGATCACGAAGTGAAGGGTTAGACTTCGCTCTTGTTGGTCCAGAAAGTGGAACAGTGATAGCCCATGAATAATTGGTGGCTTTATCTCTCTTGATGTTTAGAGTAGATAGAGTTAGGTACAATCCTGGCAGCCAATGGTCAAGTAAGTAATTGGCTAACTGGATACTCATAGAAATGTGTACTTAGAGATAGAGTTATTCTCTAATAATTGTACTTGTAGCCCATATAATCTGGATAGAAATATAGATTAGAAGAGAATAGACCAGAAAAGAATAACTTCTATATATACTCCTCCACTTAAGAATCCTCTTGACTTTCCAGCTCAAAATTAGGTTATGTTAACTACTTCTAGAGCTTGAATTAAAGGCTAATGTTACAGATAGTTACTCTTCAATGACAGCAATGGTTGCTGGTGTCTCTTGTAAATATAGGCAGTAATCCCCTGCATAGTGGCTATATCAATTATAGCTAGAGTTTAATATGTCTTATCTGTACAAAAAGAGTTAAAGTTCTCTTGGATTCATTACAGAGAAAGTTTACTATGACTATGAAGATTAACCAGGACAAGTCCCTGTTAGTAGGATAGTAGATCTGCTATATGAGCTAATAAGAGATATACTACTGGAATATAATTCAAATAGTTGTATACTTCAGTAAAAGRAAGCAAGACAACAGATTAATAGAAATAGTGCCATTACTCCATGATATGATGGACCCAGGTAAGTATAGAAATGGAATTAATTATGGCCTCAGATTTGCCTCCATTTTGAGCCCTGGAACATCAAAATTGGTAAAGAATTGAGCAAGATATGATAGATGTGGCAATTTGCCACATTGAGGATATATTTGGTTTCTGATGCTAACCCCGGGTCAGTCCGGCCCATTTTTGTCCGGGAGAATGCACAACTTTCATTCTCTCGGGTAAAATGGCCCGGAGTAGCCGGTATTTTCTTCGGAAATCAATTTTTAAATTAGCCACAGCACTTTTCATTTATCCTGTGTATCTCAACCAAAAATGCCAATAAAATCACGAAAATATTTGTACAACCTCCTACTATACCCTTCTTACTGTTGGCATAGAAACCAGGGTGATTACCCATCCGTTCTCTAACCCCATGTGATAACTACATTTTGCATACTTACATTCTTACATTATCACAAGTTAAGCCAAAAACTCTATCAGTTTGATTACTGAATGTTTTAATATCCTTTGCAATACTATTCTAATACCCTGATTCAGATACTATATCACTATAGAACTAATTAAATAGAGAAATAAGATGTGTGTAAGTTACAGTCAATAAAATAGAGATGAAGGTCAATGTTCAAGGTGTAGTTATCTCATTGGGTAAGAGAACGGTCTGGTAGTCACCCTGGTCTCCATTCCAATAATAATAAGGGTATAGTGGGAGGTTGTACAAATATTTTCGTGATTTTATTGGCATTTTTGGTTGAGATACACAGGATAAATGAAAAGTGCTGTGGCTAATTTAAAAATTGATTTCCGAAGAAAATACCGGCTACTCCGGGCCATTTTMCTCTCCACTTCCGCACCACAGTCAAACCATCCTGTGTTGAAGCCATGCTCTCCGTTAAAAACGAGGTTGAGATCGAGGGCCTCAAAAG
>LBLO01000719.1:0-17508 GCA_004354395.1 Chondrostereum purpureum | reverse complement strand
TTTCGAAGTCCGCGAGCTCCTGCCGAATCCTTGCCGGGACGTTTTGCCAGCCGT
The DNA here is from genome assembly GCA_004354395.1 of Chondrostereum purpureum. NCBI lineage: Eukaryota > Fungi > Basidiomycota > Agaricomycetes > Agaricales > Cyphellaceae > Chondrostereum > Chondrostereum purpureum. Next base: position 17,454 of record LBLO01000719.1, on the reverse strand, counting down.
CCTATGAAAAGAACAACCCCAACTAAGTACCTCGAATCTGATTGGCTCACGACTTGCATTCTTACATCATCATTATCAACCTCGGTCCTTCTCATATAGCCTCATCGTGGCTGAACTCACAGATCGGTTCTTTTCATAGCGACGGCTGGTTCTAGGAGCCTGGGAAAAGGCAGGAAATGGCAAGGAGAAAGTCAAAATCACAATCAATTTGAATCAAAGGTATTTATAGTCAAAGAATGGAGTTCTGTTGTCTTACTGGCCACCTTCTCTAGTGCCAAAATCATGGATTGCATGGGTACATTCACATCAGTCACTTCAACTACTTGCAGCCCAGGAACCCCGGTAGCACAAAGACAACCCAGGAGGCCGACCAAATTTCCGTAATAGGCTTGAAGCTTGAAGCCTAGGAAGAACGTCGATCGCATTTAAGCTGGGTAAGTAGCCAACCACGGTAAGGCAACGAATGGTGGGGTGATCTCTGAGAAATGACTTCAAAGAATCGAGGAGTGGTGCATTATCTGCCTAGGTTGCATTTCCCGGCAAGGGCAGTTCGATGTCAAGTGCTTCCAGTACCGTGAGAGGAGTAAACGGGACTGGAGGTACTTGGTTTATGAGAAACTGGGCCATGAATAAGCACCATTTCATCTTGAGGGTACGCAAAGATGGACGGATGAAGAGTCTGAGCATATTCATAAGCTCTAAGTAGTCTTCTCGAGAACGATATTGGCGCTCCAAGTCACGCGGATGTGTTGTGAATTCTATTAGGTTGATAGGTGGAGAATATATCAATGGGAGCGGAGAGTTTGAGCCTGCAGGAGAGTGATACATGGCTTCACGATGACGCAAAAGCTGTGACAGACTTTGGCCTCCCAGATGCATATTGAAAGCGAAGGTTGGCCGGGCGGAAGAGCCCAAGGGTCCAAAGCTAGCTCGGGAAGGTTGTTGACTAGTTGAACGGGAGGATTGTACCTTGACATCAGCCGGTGGTATCCCAAAACACCGCGAAGCCTCCCTGTATCGTCAAACTCTTCAAACGAGGAAGTAAGGCAAGACAACCAAAAACTGGATTGGGGAAGGGAAGACCATCGAGCACTATTTCGGTGAGATTACTCATGGTTCGAATTGCTCCACTAATCCTCCGATAGCCCTGCTCAAAATTTACTTCAAGAATTTGCCACCTGTAATTTGCGGTCAAGTGCAAAGTCAACTTCCGGGGCACAGTCTGGCTATCTTCATACTGCCACCAAAATGTGTCAGCAAGACGCCCAGGATGATCCCAGATGATATGCCGGTATAACAGGCGATGTGCCATGAGCTGACTTGCACGTTAAGCTAACGTTGAGGAGATCGCAATGTTCGCCGATGACACTCAAAACTTCGAAAATGGTCATCCAGACGTCGAGTCCCAGGTCCGCGGTCATCTCACTGCGATCATCGGTGCGAGGGGAAATTATTAGCTGGAGGAAGATTCTCACCTTGTTGTAATTCAAAACAAAGCAACGTATAAAATATGTGACCGCTAAATAAGGATCATTTGAGTAACACCATCAGATTCAAATCAGATTCCAACTAAGTACTCAGCGCCCCCGACGTGACACTGTGTTTCCAGCCACCATGGTCTCAACCTTGCTCGAGAACAAAGAATATAACTTTTACAAATATTTTACACGAAGATTTCCTAAATAAAATAGCTATACATTTCTTATGCAAGTGAGCACTGATACACGCACACGGGCCTTACTAGATCATTCCTATAGGTTGATGGGAGAGCATCAGAAGAAACCGAATGCCTCGTCTTCCAGTAGGCTCTCTTCATATTCTACCATTCGCAAACTCGCCCAGTCATTGCCTGTCTCCGTAGTCCTCGGTTCGGGAATAGGAAACTTTGTCCATCGGTCCCCTGCCCAACCTCTGTGCCATCCGAAGTCATTGAGAAGTCGAATTTGGCGCATTCTCCCAATAAATCTGGACCAAGGAGCGACAAGACTGAGCATGTACTCGTCTCCCTTCCCACAAGGACCTAGATCAGGAGAGTAAACCTTGGGTTGAAAATGTCGAAACGTTGGAGGAGGGGTACTGGGTTGACCAGGAGCCTTGAGACAGTTGTAAAAGTGGAATGACTCGAGATGTGGCATCCGCGACAAACATTCCGGTCCCAGCGAGACAAACATGTCCTTGGAGTAAACAATGTCAACGAAGTCATCAAGACTAGAATGCCGTGCACATACCGGCGAGAGGTAGCCAGTCTTATAGCTGATAGAAAGTTTGCGAAGCTGAGGCAAAAGCCACGATACTGCGTAAAGCAACTCCAGCTCACAATCCAGGACACTGAAGGTCAAGGACTGAAGATGCGGACTGTTTACCGCAAGTCTCTCGAGTGAACGGATGAAGGGTTTGACAGCCTCATCTACATCAGTTAGCTCAACAGATTGCAGGCATGGGAAGACTGGGGCGCTAATATCGACCAGTGGGTCAATGTTTCCGTGATAAACTGCCAGCCGAGGAAGGACACGAGGGGAACCAAAATGAGGCAGATACCCCGTTATTGTCAAAGAAGAAATGGTGGGGTGTTTCCCGAAGAACCGGGCTAAGGGATCGAGGAGATTCCAATTATGGCTCCCTTCTTTCCACAAGTGCGGGCCTCCAAGTTGGATCTCTAGATTTTCAAGTACTGTAGGGCTATAACAGGGGTATCTCTCCATCTCATTATTCATAAATGCGGCAGTATTTTCGGTCCACGGTATCCTCAGGGTACGTAGGGAAGGACGCGTCAAAAGACTGAGCATTATAACCAATTCGGAATCCGAATCTAGCCCCATGGGTTCCGCAGCCCTGGCTACAACGTCGAGCTCGAGGAGATTGGGTGGCCCCAGAAAACCTGACATTTTAAACAGCGAGGATTGTCCCCAATCTTCAACGTCAGGCGAAGATTTGAACGCCAATCTCTGCAGATGGGGGAGTTTATGTAGAACAAGAAGGATGGGGTAGGGGAGAGGAGCATCGTCAAGGACAATCTCTCTCAGTTCGGTGAAGGTTTCTATCATTCGAGCCATGGTGTGGTAAAGTGCTACGTCAAATAGCCACCTGTAATCTTCTTTTCTTGAAGGCCTTGGTGCGATTTTGACCTTTCTCGGTACGAATTTTACGGTGTCTTCGTGCTCGCGCCAGAAAGGATCGGTCAAATGGGAAGGATGTCTCCAAACAAGATTGGAATGAAGAGGTCTAATAGCGAGTTCTGAGAACAGCTTGCACGTCAACATGACATTGAGGAGAATGCTGGGTTCGTCAAAAGAGACGATAGCCTTGAATATGAGATCCCAGATGTCATTGGGTACTCCGAGTGGCATTATGGGCCTGATGTTTTTGCGGAAATCATGAGTGTCAATGATGCAACAAAAGAGAAAAATGTAGCCAAAACGCACCGTATCCAATCCAAAGTTTTAACAGTTATAAAGAACAGAGGGAGAAGGTGGGAGATAAGCAGGTACTAAGTAGGTACGCGATGATGAGAGTAAACTTGAAGTCTTCCCCAGGTGATGTGACTTGTGACCCATGGAGCCATAAATTTGATTCAAAATGTTTTGGTAACTTGTACTAGTTGTAGTCCCTGTTCCTTACTTGTGATCGGGATTGATATTCTGGTTGCGAAGGATAAATAGCTACATATAACTATAAAAGCTAGGAGGAGAGCTGTTGTATATTCCCTGAAACTTCCACTGATATATAATTGTACGGAAGACAGTTGTCCTAAATCTATTCTAAGACCTATACTTCTGAGTCTCGCGGCCATTGCTTCTGTTCACTTGCGTACTTGTCAACAACGATATCGATGTTCTGCACCTTTTCAAGTTTGCTCCATTTCCAATGGTTGCGGGTTTCCTTGATCCAGACGAAGTCCTTCACAAGTCTTACCTGTCTTAGGTTTCGAGCGAAGTATTTGGCCCAGGGAACGATCGTTTCGCGAACGTCTTCGTCTTTGCCGTCGCAAGGCCCAAGTTCAGGGCTGTAAATCCAGTCAGGGTGCAGATGATAGTTCGTTTTATTTTGGGAACTTCGAGCGAATTATACAACTGGAAACTTCGAAGGTTGGAAACGTAGGATATACATTCGGGACCGAGTCTGTCCAATTCGTGCTACAGAGGTGTCAGTGAAATAATATGTTTATAAGACATGAGAAACTCCTACCTCAGAGAGGTATCCTATCATAAAATTGATGTGAAGGTCTTCGAGTTCGGGAAAAAGGCGCGATGCAGCAGCGATGAGCTCGAAATCCCATTCCAAGACACTCATCGTCAGTGAGGTCAAATGCTTCGCATTTGCAGAGAGGTCTTCGAGGGTTTCAATCGCGAGACCCTTAGTTCCAGATTGGCCGTTCAGCTCTACGGAATGAAGAGAGACGGTGCCGGGGTACCGAGCAGTGCGGACAACCTCTGCATTTCCACAATATGTCTGTAGTTGAGGGAGATCCTCAAATAGGAGTCTAAACCCGGAGAAGCCCCCTACCATTTTTAGATGCTTGATAGTTGGGTGCGCTTTCAAGAATTGCTGGAGACGCGTTATAAGATCCACCGTGGGCTCATCGGGGAACCAAGGTGCAAGCTCGACCTCGAGCTCTTGAAGGTTTGGGAGGGCTTGATAAGGAGCGGAAGGCATCTTGTTGGCCAGAAACTCAGAAGATGTTGGACTCCATTGGATATTGAGGCTGCGCAGGGAGCGTGGGATGAGGATACTGAGGAGTTGAAACAGTTCAGGCGACACAGCGCCGTATTTGCGAGGCCGTGCTGTGAGTTTCTTGAGGTTTGGTAGTGGTAATAGTGTAGACTTTATATGAGGAAGGCGTTCCAGAGATGATACGTAGTCATCATGCGAAGTGTAGATGCTCAGGTTCTCCAGGTGAACGAGTTCGCGTAGGCAGTGCAGGATTGGGTTGGGAAAGGGGATATCCAACAATACAAGATCTTTTATCTGAGAGAAGGTTTGCACTTGAAGAGACATGCGAAAGTAGTAATCCCAGAGTTTTGCAGAATCCCATTTTACCCATTCGTGTTGTATGATGAGCTTCCTGGGTACCAATAATCTGGTTTTGTCGCAGTGGAAAAACGAATCGTCTCCAATGATATGTGTACGATGACTCCATATGATACTCCGATGTAAGGGACTGAGGACCACATCGTAGAATTGTTTGCAAGCCAACGCTATGTTGAGTAACATGTACGGCTCATCGAATGCCACAACTGCCTCGAATATGAGTTCCAATAGCTCATTGGGAAGATCGAGAATAATGGCAGATAAGTTTAGCTTCATCGTTTTTTGATAGGTAAAAGAAAATAAAACTGGGCGAGAACGGCTGGTGGACGGCCAGTGGTGGTGGACGRTAACTAGTAGAGACTGTAGAGGAAAATTCAACCATGAAGCAAATGCTGGCGGCCCGTATGATCCAGCGATCCGATGATCCGGGACCGGGGTCGTGGCTCGCTGCCAAACCTGGACAGGCACGTGCTTCTGAAATTTCGTCCGCGATGATCCCTCGGCGAGCAGCTGCTCGAGCGTTCAGCACCTCTGCACGAGTGCAGCGCCATGTTTCCCATATTGGGAGCAAACCCATTGGTGTCCCTCCCACCGTTTCTTTYGAGCAGTCTCCTACAGCCCTTACCGTCAAGGGTCCCCTCGGAAGCACCTCCGTCAACCTCCACCCATTCGTGCACATAGCCCACCCAGAACCAAACACATTGGCCATATCAGTAGAAGATGCGGAAGTGAAGGTGCAGAGACAGATGTGGGGAACAACAAGGACATTAATATACAACGCAATTGTCGGCATGACTGAGGGCTTTACTGTTCCTGTTTACCTGGTTGGTGTTGGCTATAGGGCTACACTAGAAAGCGATCCAAGAGGAGATTTAGATGGGGGAAGTGGGCAGAGGCTTAACATGAAGCTAGGTTTTGCGCACAATGTCTATGTTCCAGTACCACCATGCATCAAAGCTGAAGTGCCTGCACCAACAAAAATCATACTCTCTTGCACTGACAAGCACCAGCTTGGTCTTTTCGCCGCAAAAGTACGGAGCTTCAGAAAACCGGAACCTTACAAGGGCAAGGTACGCGTCCTTTTATACTCTCTGCTGGCAAAATCTCTGACGAGCTTCATAGGGTATATTCATTGGGAACGAGCAGATATCAATAAAGACGGTCAAGAAGAAGTAGTTCCGACAATTATACTACCTATTTCTGTCCTGTCTGCGACCAGTACATCATCCCCCTCTACCATCGTTGGTATGGAATGTTTACATGCACGCCGAAAGCTAGCAGCGGTCCATACGATACTTCACTATGTAATCTCATTAGGTGCAACCGTGCAAGATGATGTATAACACCGCTGGAATTGTCCCTACCTTCAACCGGCATCGATATATCTTTGGTGGGAAACAAACCCGCCTGCTCCCACTGTCCTGTCCTCCTGCAAGCCTTGTCTCGTTTGCTATCCCATGGTAACCTTTGCGCACACTGAATCCCTCTCCAGAGCCCTTTAAAAATATCCATGATGATGCCTACCCCAGAGCAACCTCTGGGGCCCTTCCATTAATTGTACCGACCTCATTCTATTGGCACCTTTGGCCGCCTGGGATATGCCAAGCCACAGAATGTATCTCAGAGTAGACGCAGAACCAGGATTCGACGAAGGAGGTTGACAATCACCAGTTCATAGGGAGAATTTGCCAACCCCTCCAGTTCTCTGAACATAATGCTTCTTAAGGATACGTCCTCAGTACTTCAGTTCCTTGAGTGTATTGAATTGAGCCGTGTGAGTGGATGCCTGGGCATTAATTAGTGGCTACTAGTACTAGTATATGTGTAAGCTAGGTACTTTGTCTATGGTTTAACGCCTCAATGGAGATGTGGCACCATAAATCCTATATCTGTACACAAATACATAGGTATCGAGAGAACTTTGAGGAAAATCATAGTCGAGCTACCAACTTAAAAATGGAATTTAAAGAAACACGGTGCCACAANTGTGCGCGTTGGAAGATTGAGGTGAGTCATAGATGTTTGAGCCTGTTGTATCCCGACGCCGACGAATTACCCAGCCTCCTCTCTTCGTCCTCAACTCAGCACTACATCTTTGACCCGTTCTCCTGGGGATCCATCTTACTTCCCTTCCTTCTAACGTTTGAAGATGTCTTTGTGTCCACCATATGCGCCGTTCTTTGGCTTCGCTGGCGTAGCATCGGCTGTGCGTCCAATGTGTCTCTGAAGCTCTCTACTACGTGACTGACCACTTGTGATCTCTTTTTGTAGATGATCCTTAGTAGTATGTTGGCTCTACTATAGAAGGGATGCGCATTAACATAGCTCACTGTAGCCGCTGGCGCTGCGTTTGGAACTGCAAAGTCCGGCATAGGTATTGCTGGTCTGGGAACATTCAAACCAGAGTTGATCATGAAGGTGCGTTAAGCTAAAGATATCGCGTATAACTTCATCTCTAATTGGATCCGATTCCTTTCAGTCTCTTATTCCTGTTGTCATGTCTGGTATCATTGCAGTCTACGGACTAGTAGTGTCTGTTCTAATTTCGGGTGGTGGTACGTCAAAACCTGTTGCGGCACCAATTACTATAGGTTGCTCACATCCCTTTGTAGTAACCCCAAAAGACTACTCTCTGTTTGCAGGATTTGTACATTTAGCAGCAGGATTAGCTTGTGGTTGTACAGGAGTCGCAGCAGGCTACGCCATTGGAATCGTTGGTGATAATGTGAGCACTGTAAACCTCTTGTCACATACTTCGCTGCTGAAATCCACTTTATCTTAGTGCGTGCGTGCGTATGTGCAAGAGTCTAAAGTCTACGTATCAATGGTCCTCGTCCTGATTTTTGCAGAAGTATTGGGCTTATACGGGTACGTCCCTTGTTGATGCCCTATGTGCTTTTGTTCTGACTCCAGTTCTGCTCTTTAGACTCATTGTTGCCTTAATCATGAACACCAAAGCCATTGGAACACAAGTCTGCTGAAGACGGGCTCTCGGGGCCATTGTTATTTCACACTTGCATGTTTAATATTACTCGACCTGCTTGCATTCACACCATACACCACAGTTCATCGCCGCATTGTCACTTCCCATGTCTTGAATCATCTGAGGACTGGCTATGGCTCCTTCGGGATTTCCGTCGTTTATGATCTCTGGAGCCTGAACTGCTGTCACTGTCTGAGCCGGAGTCGGAGTCACTCGAACCAGAACTAGAATCCGACTCGGAGTCTGAAGAGTTACTTGAATGAGAAGATCTGGACAGGAGAGTTCGTTATCAGTGAATTGAACAATATAGACAGGTTGAACGTACCGTCTAGCTCGTTTCTTCGACGGCTCCTTTCCTTTTCCCTTCGAAACCTTCTCTCGTTCTTTTTCCCGAGCCTCTAAGATTTTATTTGCTGTTCCTGTCCTATAGATAGACAATGCACATAAGCCATGAGTGGTGTGTGAAATACAATCTAAATCCAAAGACTCACTTGGTCTTGAACTCTTCCGGCACTTCCACAGACGGTTTTCCTTCTGCTTTTAATTTTGCCAGTACTTTCGGGTTTTCTAGTTGTTGAGTTCGCGAGGGCCGGGAAACGTATGGACGAGTAGATTTGCACATGTATGTGAAGTGACCTATTCAATGGATAGCTTGCTCGTCAATACTGACTTACGGCCGCAAGTCAAACGTGTATGTACCGGTTTTGAGACATTTTTGGCATATCGTACTCGAAGTTGGTCTTGGGCTGTTCGTAGCCTTGTGGTGAGGAGCGTACTTGGACATGATGGTCGAGTGTGAGGGGGTAGATTTACCCGGCCCCAGCTGCAGGAATTAAACTTGATCAGCCACCACCATGTCGTTTGCTTGACTCAAATGCACCCACTCTGGTTCCATGAAGAAGTAACTATTCAGTCTTGATAACAAGAAAAAATCTTGCTAGTCTGATACACCTACTCTCTGCTATGGGCGGAAACGCATTCAGTGATGCACTTCCTAAGGCATCCTTCCCCCGCATGCCACCTCCAGTTTATGAAGCGCTCAAAGCACGGATGATGCTCTTACTTCAATCTATTTATCAGTATGTTGAAGTCCCTCATGAGGCTCCGGAGAAAGTCGACCATGGGGATCTTGACATATCTGTCGCTGAGCCCAAGAATGCTCACAGCGAGGAAGTCCTTCATGAGACTTTGAAAGCTGCTCTGGGCGCGACCTATGCTAATCAGAAAATTGGGGCCAACCAAACCTCTAATTATGCTATCCCCATCTCTGAAGGAGCTTGGGATGGTTTCGGCTTCGGAGACAATGAGAAGAAAGCGAGGGAGGCTGCTGGTTCGGAGAACATCATTTATTATCAGGTTTGTTATTCTTCCAAACGACTAATAGCTACATTCCTCCCAATTTAACTGCATCTACTGTCAGATTGATATTAACGTCTGCATAGACAAAGTTGATCTATCCCGGCGGGCATGGTTCCACTCCTACGGCGACTTGAACATGATGCTCGGCCTCATCGTTCGAAATGTCGGTCTATCCCTCCACCCAAGTGGGTTGAAATATCCAAACCAACCGCACCCTCCAATCATTCTGACATCCTCGTTTGAGGAGATGATGGACTTCTTTGGTTGGTCTAAAGAGGTCCGCGAACTTGGCTTCACCACGAGAGAGTCTATCTTCATCTGGGTTGCCAGCTCGAGGTTTTTCATGCCACTCTATATGAGATTTGAAGGACCGGGAATCAGGAAAGTGAAAGCGGATCGGACGATGTATGAGGACTTTATGCAGTGGTGCAAAGAACGCAATACTCTTGCGTCCCACCAAGAGGAGCGTAGGCAGGATATTGTTGAAAGAGTGAAGAAAGAGGCCCTGGCTCATTTTGGCAAGAAACAAGAATTTGAAGCTGCCATGCAGGCTGTAGCCCACCGTGCGACTTTGAAGGCAGTTTTTAGTGGTCACACGGTAAGAGATTGGGCTGACCTGGGCGAACATTGGAAAGGTGTGAAGATGGTCATGGACAGAGTAAGAGATCAATTAAATGGGGACGAGGGAGTAGTGAAGCTCTTTGAGGAGCAAGGAGAAACCGCATTGAAAAATCTCGTCATTGAATCACGCGACGCATTGGGCTTACAGACGAGTACCCAGTATTTAGCGCAGAAGGCGGAAAGTGCAAACAAGATGTGAACATCTTGTCATAAAGGATAGAGGAAAAGAGTGTACATAGAATTGTATATTTAACGCATTGACGCCTTTCCCAAAAACAAAAAAAACGATCACAAATCCTATGGTAATACAACACGCGATAAGTAAGAAAAAATACCCTACTGATACAAGAGGATGACTGATAAAAAAGAGAGAGTAGTCAGAAGAGGAGTTTAATACATGGCTCGGGGCAAAAGGAGAGCGAGACGTGATGGCGGTTTCCCTGGGGCTTTGAGAACAACAGAGCGACGACATGCTACAGAAATGGGAGGAATGAAGATGACCTCGTCATCGCTGACTTCAGGTATCTCGATCTGGGTTGCGATAGGAGCGAACCGAACCGTTTTCGCAACAGAAGGAACATGGTTCGTCTTCGGTGAAGTAGCTTGGTTGTCCTCTATCTGGATGTCGTCCCAGCCCTTCTCCGTGGACACTCTCCTCGTAGGAGGTGCTTGGCTGGTGGTATGGTGACGACGGCTCTGCCACTTTCGACGCGGACTCAGAACAACCCAGCGGTGACTTCTTTGCTGACCTCTGGCATTTCCGCCTGGTTCAGAGTGTGACCGAAAGAGAGAGAAGGTCGCTTCATCATGCACAACCGTCCCAGAGCTGGCAGAACCTGAATACTCTATATCAACGGTCGGGAGGGATGAAGGTTCCCTTGAGAACTGAGAGAAAATCAATGACATTTCCAGGGAGGCACATATATTCACTCACTGTGTCGTTTGCGACCGGTCTGAAGGGCGTGCGTCGCAATAAGCGCGTCCCAAGGATTTTTAAGGATTCAGAGGGCGTAGACGAGGTCACGGTGGTGTCATTTTCTTCGTTCAACTATAAAGTGATTTATACTCAGAAATGAAAAAGGAGGAAACATGAAATGAGATACATACGCTGGCTTGATAGGACAAGGTACGGAGGAGGAGGGCATTGAGCGACATTGCAATGATTGGAGARCGCTTGAAGGGAGAAGGCTTGATGTGGTTGAAAGATAATTGGGAACACAGGTGATGGTTTGAGCTCATTTATACATTCTCAGATAGGAACTTAAAGATGGACAGGTTTGGGGAGTCTCAGACAACATAGGGGTGGTGAGCTCAGACTTGCCACAACCACCGGGCATCCTGGAAATGTCACGTGAATCATGCATTCAGTATTGTGGCGATGCTCGGTCGTTTTAGTTTCACTCACCTAACCAAATGGGCGTCATCAAGTGTGCGGACTCCGACTCTGTCTCTGTCTCTCATCTATTCCAAAACACCGTATCTTCCCCTCGAATTCATGTCTTCGCGGGAGGAGGAAATCTTGGCCGAGTTTCGATCTCAACTCTTTGAGAAAGAAGTCCTCCATGAGGATGACTCCATTGGTTCTAGTGATGAGACTTTGCTGTACGTGTTTTGTGATCCCTGGGATTTCTGCAGAGTACCTACTCGCATCTGTCTTAGTCGCTTCTTGCGCGCACGTAAGTTTAACTTGAAGGACTCTCTCAAGATGTTTGAAGATTGCCAGAAATGGAGACAGACTGTGGAAGGTGTAGGCATCGACCAGCTTTATAAAGAAATAGATCCTTGGGACGTACGTTGGAGTGTCTTGTCTTGCGCTATAACATCATGATTTTTNCCCAATTAGTATCCTGAGCGCGCGGCAGTTTTCGCTTGTTGGCCTCTATGGTAAGCTAAAGGAATAATGAATATCTACAGTGGCCCCACATCCTAAATGACGCCTGCCCTCTTGATTGCTGGAAGGTTTCACAAGGTGCGTCCTAAGTAAGTTGTCACCCTTACCACCCCCTCACCAGCAGTGACCACAGACAGACAAGGTATCTATCTGACCCTCTCATGCTAATCCGCCTCACCAACTGTATCCTAGAAAGGACGGCCAGTAAACATACATTTTTTCGGAAATATGGATCTGCCCAAACTGTATAAGCAGTGCTCCCCCGAGAAACATTGGCGCTCCGTGTTAGTTAACGCAGAATCGTTGACAAGAGAAGTGCTACCGGCCGCATCTCGTAAGGCAGGAAAGCCAATCGGTAGCGTGTTTGTGATAGTGGATTTGCAAGGATTCGGGTAAGGACTATCCAGTCTGGGAGTAACAGGCTCGCTGATTTTCCTTGATTTCCCAGCTTAAGGCAATTCTGGCAAATGAAATTCCTTGCCCAACAATCGTTCCAGATTTCACAAGATTATTATCCAGAAACGTCTGCTTACCATGCCAACTTACGCTCCGTACGAGTTAGTGACTTTTTTTTTTNGCTTTTTAGTATGGGCCAGTTGGCCATTGTCAACGCACCCTCTTCTTTTACTTTCATCTGGTCTGCTATCAAGGGATGGCTGTCGAAAGAAACCGTAGAGAAAGTAGACGTTCTTGGTCACGATTATAAAGACGTATTATTGAAGTTGGTCGATGCGGATTGCTTACCGACTTCACTTGGAGGAACTTGTACTTGCGAGGGTCAAGGAGGTTGCCACATGAGCGGCGAGGGCCCTTGGCTAGCAGGCCGCAAGGGATGGGGACCCAATGCAAAGAAGGCGGAAGATTTAGAGGCAAATGTAGGCCCCCCACCAAACGAGACCTTAGGGTGAGGTCGCTGTCATCTATTCGGCCTAGATTTTGCCTCAATCTATAGAGATACCACTGCGCATAATTGTTTTGACCCACCTGTCTAATATGCTAAATGTATTATTATAACAATGCTTCCACTACTAAGTACTGAGTTGCCGCATGAATACCTGTGTGACTAGCATCAATATAAAACAGTGTCCATTTCTCAAACATGACCGTCTCTCGAAGCTATGGAACCCCAGGAACGCTCTAGGACTAGGTGGTGTGTTTTGCGCGAGGACCTAGTGCAATACTGGCGAGAGCAGCGCATACCGAAAGACATTGTGAACAGCTTCAGCAAGATGAGGCTAAAGTGCATTGTTCGCAAGTCAACAATACTAATCTGAGCCCAGAACATCGAGTATAATGTGTCGAACAACGAGTCCCTGATTGGGAAGGAGAAACTGGTCGTTCAGATCGTCGAAGTTCTGAGAGGCCGAAATCTGACCGTCCTAGAGTATCGTCAAGCTATCATCTTGGGGTGGATCCTATGTCTTGTAAGCCGGCTGCGTACATGCGGCTTCTGTAGATTTATAACCACCTTAAAAGCTCAATGCGATTCTACAAATCACGTCGGAATTCATCAAAGGGTCAACCCACCGACGCCACGACGTCCCTTGTTGGTATCAGATTTCGAAAGCAACGGCAGTTAACGATGCCTATGTCCTCGAAAGTGCCATATACTACCTCCTGAGGAAGAATTTTAGAGAGGAGCCGTATTATGTCCAACTGTTGGAGCTCTTCCAGGACACCATCTACCGCATGGAGATGAAGAGACTGGTTCATCTCATTACGAATTTGGATGCTCCTGAGCTGGAGGAAAGGTGGCTGTAATCTATAGTTATCATGCAAATTAATTTCTGACAGCCCCCCAGAAAGAAGCTGGAGGCGTACAAAGCATACTGCTCATGGCACCTCCCTGTGGCGCTTGCATTGACACTCTGCAAGCACCCTGAAGAGCTTGACGTATCCACCTTAGATGTGGGGGAGAASCTTTTCATCCAATTAAGCAGGTACCTGGAGCAGCATACCAATGTCACGGAGGCAGAACAAAGACTAGATGCACTAAAGAATGTTTGGGAGGCAGAGGCAAGACCGCCCCCGAGGTCCTTGTAAAACGAAGGCAGATCGCTCGGCTGGTCACCGTCACGTATATACAGTATTACCGTATGCGGACCAGAACGCTGCTGCCAGCCCCATATTGAGCACGTAAACTCCTGTGTACTGCACGACAACAATACACAGATCCAAAAAAGATGAAAAATGAGAGGAATGGCGTACATGACGTGTCAAAAANTAGTACAGATAAACTACTCTAAAGCATGAATAAGATAAATAATGTCCGGCGTAGGTGATAGGTAGTTCCTGGTGGTGGGGGCTAGCATTCTCCGAGAAAGCTGTTCTTTGGTATTGGCTGCTTGTAGTCATCCTGAAAGCCACATGAACGGTTAGATTACCAAGGAGTGAAAGCATCAAGAGTTAATGGTGAGATGCGAACCTCCCATGTAGTTAAGTTTGGATTCCTGCACAAACGTTGAGTTATTGACGTTGAGAAAGGGAGAGAATGAGACACATACTGAAAGGGGGAATTATGGAAGAGGGAAATGGATAGCCGTCAGTAGCGGCAGAACACACAGGATAAATTAAAATGTATTCACCGAATCTATACAGAATTATAAGGATCCGAAAWAAANTACAAGGGGATAAAGACGTACAAGCTTCAGGGTATTTGTTGATATACTCCTGCGTAGGAAAGTCCTCCGGATCGCATCCGATATTCAGAGCATTTGGCGGTTGATACACTCGTACCCAGTCTATACGCATTATTGACGGGAAGACGATGTTCTCAATGTCTACAAACTACCGCCGTATTGTCAGCATAAAGCAGCCATCACAAGAAAAAGGTCCATACGCCGAAGCTGGAGGACATTCCCAGATTGACGAGGATATACTGAGGAGGTACATTGAAGATAGGTGTTCAGAGGGGATAGGTAGCGGAGCGTACCATAGGCTCTTGAGGGATTGGTCGGGGGCCAATCTCTACCCGTTCGTCCTCTGCCATGCCTGATGCCATCATGGTCCATGCCGGGGCGTCGTCATTAATCCAGGTGATATACTATGAAGCACAATTTCAGAATCATAGAACCATGGGAAGGAAACGGACGAACCGCATCATCGAACCCTTGGGTTCATTAGTGAGCTTTCGTGACTTATAGACATATAACCACTTACCGGGTTTATACTCGAATCCGTATGTAGCAAATGTCCCTGCCTCCAGTTGGTATGCGTCCTGGTCTATTCCTTGATAAGCCAAGGAACAGGATAATACGACTGACTCACTGGTTCGACTAGTAACAGAAGTAGCTTGCTGATAGATACCTCCCTTATATGGGTTGAGTTCACCTTCTGGATCATTGATGATCAGAGTCGAGGAGCTATTAAACCACTCATAATCCGCATTGAAAGGCTAGAAATATAACAATCAGCATTTTGGAGCGTAGTCCGAGCGCTGGTTCGACTCACCGCCCATTGACACGACTGTGACACCTCTCCGTATGTCTCCCTAGAGTTCTTCACGACCTGTGCTTCAAAAACATCGATTTCGGGAGCTGAACGTCCGACGAAAGTCCCATCCTTGTGTTTTGGCCCTGGATGCGACTCTCCTTTACATGTGCACCGCGAAAGACGTTGCCCAGGGAGATAGGATAAGGGACCTCCGTTGGTCGTTACCGCTGCCTGTTCAGGTAACCCATTTAAGGTCTGGTTAGAGACCGTTCCGACATCGCAGGAGTCATAAGTATAAGGCCACATTCCATCCAGAGATGCACCATAACCTGCGCGACCTGAAATGAAACCAGACTCAGAACTAGTGTACTTGGGGATATAGAAAACAGGTACCCAGATTCCCCATTGCTATAAGGTAACAAAAAATTAAACAGAGGAAGGGAGAAAACGCGGGGGTAACGTACCCCACACAGCAGGCCAAAGTCTGAGTCCAAAGTTTAGAGTGGAAGAAATAAGGAAGATTCTCGGCATACACACCCTTGAACATTGCTTGACCCTGGAAGACTCACTAGAATGCAAAGTTTAGGATAGGTAGTGCAACGAGAGCGTCGCTGAGCGCACCGGAAGCCAAAAGCATCCCACCAGTGAAACAAAACTTGTTCCATGTCGACATCATGCCTCCCGTGTAATTCCTCCCTGCCTGCGCTTTTGTTGTTAAAGAGATTTCCAGAGCGCCTTCACGAGTAGTGAGTGCTTCTGGGTGGTACCTCTCCATGTTCCCGGTTTGCCAGTAGTGAAGGTCTCTGCGACAGAATTTATGCATCAGTTCTGGAAATGTATAAATAAAGATTTCACGTACACGGCTTCCCAATACGGATCATCCCCGGGATAGAACGTTCTCCCGTCCTGGTTGAACTCATCACTGAAAACAAGTTCCATTGCTTCACCGGTACTATAGTATGGTGCGAGAGTATAAGCTGATTCGGGGGTATCTTTGTCAATTAACCCTCTATGGCCTGGTAGGTCTGCAGGATACGATTCATGTCAGTAGCCTGGAGGAGTTAACGATAGATATGGCACACACCAGGCACTTGACCGGTCGAATTTGTGCCACCATAGTTGAATGCTCCCTTATATGTTTGCGGCTTTCGCGTAAAGTAAAGTAACAGTGGCCAACCCGCACTATACAACAAACTCATTCAGAATCGAGATCAACGCGGAGCGACGGGTGTATCATCCGACGTAAAAGAACTTCGGGAACGTACAACAACATGACGAGACCTAGGACAAGGATGAGCAGGCAGCCGATGTTGGCCAGGCCMCGGAAGGTGAAAATRTGGTGGCTCCGTTTGTCGTTCTTGGGATCGTGTAGGGCATCGTCAGGCTCAGGCCGACTTTGATCTTCCAGGTTCCATTCAGAAACATCGTGCGACATAGTATACTAGAGAATGTCAGATTTACCTAGTCACCGAAGGAAAGCACCTTGCACCTTTTCTGAAAGAGAGCCTCGTCTCCCGAGAAGTGGTCGTCTCTGCCCACTTGCCATGTCGAAAGAGGTTATACTGGGGCCAGGAGAAGGCATCCTCATATCGAATGAACGTATGCTAGGGCCCGGGGAGGCCTGGGGACCCATTTCGAAAGAGTGTACATTAGGCCCAGGGGATGAGGGAGCCTATATATATCATACACAATTGCAACCTGTCAGAGAGTGAACAAAGATGAGAGTGGACTGATCCCTACCAGTGGTGAATAACGGGAATCAGGAGTGGCTCCGACAGATAAAGGGGATGGACTTCGGTTTGTGAAGGAGGGACGACCTGACATACTGTAAGGATCGTGGGGAATAGGAAACGGAAGAAAACACGAAAGGGAAAGGAAAAGAAGGAAAAGAGACTAACTCTGGACTAACCGCTGTCATTAGCCTCCCGTATTGATGACACGCGCTACAACAGGCGGCCAGAGCTCTCCGACCCTTCCAGCCTCAACGGCCCGATCTGATGAAGACGGAACTGAGAGATCTAAAAAGGTTGGGGGGACTTGAGCGTTAGCTCAAGAGGTACGCGGAGGGTCACGCCGCTGGGTGGGCGGGACCACTCGACGATTCGATCTCTCAGTACCAACTTATTGACTCAGACTACAG
>LBLO01000718.1:0-17567 GCA_004354395.1 Chondrostereum purpureum | reverse complement strand
GTCCTCCTGCATCTGTAGCTCCACCAGACCTGCATTCGCAGCCACGATGGCCATCGTAGCCTCTAACTTGCCTGCCGGGGAACAGGCTCATTATTCCCGACCATTTTTGAAGGGATAGAGTGCAAACATGTTCTGTTTAAGAAGGTGGTGGTGGTGGTGGTGGTGGTGGTGGTAGCGGCGGAGGACTTGCGCCTGTTGAGATACCGCATAGGGTTTCGGGGGTGGAGGCGGGGGTAAAGGCGGGCTCTGCATAGGTGGCGGCGGGAGCGGCGGTCGGAGAACAGGAGTCGGACTGAGGACCCCCAGAGGATTTCCTGTGACCAAGTGNCCTGTCGGAGGGACTGCAGTTGTGTGAAGAATCCTGGGAGGCTTCGACTGCTGCTGCTGGGGTGGGGCCGGCTTATGATATGGAGATGTGACTCCCAGCGGGACTGTAGACATACGCAGAGGTGGGGGAGGCGGAGGAGGAGATGATGGTGTATTGATTGCCTGATGCACTGCAGGATAAGATGTATACTGTGGTCGCGACTGAAGTGTATCTGGCCTTGAATTAGACACACTCGTGTTGTATAATGCCAAAGGGTTTGGCGATATAGNCTTCTGAGCCGACTGTTGGTAAGAGGCAGGAGTGGACGTTGAAGCCATGCCAGAAAATGATGTTGGTCTAGCCACACTGCTGGGGGGACCATTCGATGAGTTGCTACGAATGTGCGTTGGAGAGTAGGCAGCAGCATACTGATTCGAAGCGGCACTTGCATACATCCGTTGAGCGGCTGATAATGCACCACCCGCTGACACAGGGCTTTGGGGTGTGGTCGTGGCGGCCCCAACGCCGTTCGGCAAAGGTCCCAGAGGGTGTATGAACGATACAAGTGGCGGATATATGTTATTTCGTATGTAGACCCTGATGACATATCCTTGAGCTTGATATTTAGTATATTGAAAAGACAAAAGATTACCACGACTTTTTTCTAAGTGACATTGGTGGTAAGTCAGGGCTATACCAGGATGGAGACCCCAGACTCACCGAACATCGTAACGGGTTGTCCATCCATCTGGCAAGGGGCGAGTGTCTGGATTGGCCTGCTGTTGATTGGTATGTCGTACGGGCTGCGAAATTCTAACTGGCCCCAACGGATGGACCTCAGAGAACCTGGTTGGGTATACGTCACTTTTGGCATAGATCCTGTCGAGTGCTTATCAGAAACGTCCCCCGAATACTCAGCGATCGTACCCACCATATTCGCTTACTTTACAGAACATATCATTAGAAGAGAGGACATACAAACCTATGCGAAAACACGCACCTTAAATCGAAATGCGCAGACCATCCTTCAGGCAATGGCCTAGTGTCCGGATTTGGAGGGAATGCCGGTGGGCTTGGGGTTGTTGCGGTAGGACTTGGACTCGAAACGGGAGAGGATGAAGCTGGTATAGAACTAAAAGGATTGGCTTAATAAGGCACTGGGATACGAATACTACGCGTACCTCAGATCGAAATTGGAGGCCCAATCATCCGGAATAGAATGAGAGACAGAGGCGTTAACTCCGTCGCTTTCAACCGATAGTGACGACAAAGTTCTTCAAAAACAATATCTTAGAGGAGGAGAAAAGTGCAATCGGATTACTCACTCGGAAACAGAGACTGGGCTCGACACCTGAACCCGACAGGGTTCACGGCCTGGGATTTCGAGGGGCCTAACATTCTCTTCGAAGCTGGGAGGAGGGCTGAAGCACACCTCCAATTAGCGACCTCACGTTGACTTGAGAACATCCTTACGGTCCCAGATGATCATCGTTACCATAGTCTTGCCACCCACTGCTACTACCTGCCACAGCTTCCGCCTCCGCTTCTTGGAAGCTTGGTGGACAATCTTGTTCTTCCTCTTCTAAGGAAGTAGAAGGTGGTCCAGATGGGTGTTTCATGGATATTTGTGGCGGGGAAACGTTCGTTTGGATGTAGAACCTGTAATATATACACTGGTTAGACGCCCGTCTGTTTAGAGTATGATTGGAATTCACCACATCTGTTGGCTTCATTGCAGGTTCAAAACTCATTCAGTTTTCCTGATAAACTAAACGTCGCAACACTCCACATACCCTGAATCATAATGCGTCGTCCACCCTGGGGGTAAAGGCCGTGTATCTGGGTTTTTAGCGGAGGACGCCATTCAGAGATCGTGGTCAAAAGCAAAGGAATAGAGCGTGTATTAAAGCTCCAGCACCCTGTTGGAGTATCCAGCGGCCATCTGTCAAACTCATGTCCCATGGTGGCACAATCAGGGACTGAAGGAAATGCTATGCTTCATGGCTGTCGCTGACTTGATTAAGATATAGATCCGCCGGTCTTCTGTCCTAAATGTATCTGGAAAGTGGGTAGCATCCGAGTGGTATCAGATACCGTATTATTGAGCCCTGAGGCCTGAGCGCAGAGTCACTGTAGACAGCTTCAGACACGTAGATTATAGATAACATGACACTGACAGCGAACCCCAGGTGGACAGACATCAACCGATCATTTATCGTCCGACTTCATTGGACTTTGTTGGTGGAGAGAAACAGGGAAAACAGTTCATGATCCAAATATGAATTTACCATACATTGCGGCAACAAAAGAGCTGGAACGGTATACAATGGGTGAAGGCAATGTTTGGTATACATAGATACAAATTCTGAAGTTCCATCCGTTAGAAGTCCCCACCGAAATCATCCCCCCCTCCAAAGTCTCCACCATTGTCACCATCGTTGTATCCTGAGCTAACAGTCAGACCTGGATCCAGATAAAGCAAAGAAGTATGAACTCACCAGCGGAGTAAGCTTCCATCTGATCTTCTTGCATCTCATTGGCGATGGCGCCTCCAATGAGGGCACCTCCCACGAGACCGAGACCACCTTAAAATGGACGTTTCAGAACATGAATCTTGTCGTATACGACAAAACTTACCAGCAGCCATAGCTCCACCCATACCCATACCTCCAGATTTCTTGGGAGGTTGCTGAGCATACATAACCTGCTGCTGAGGATAACCACCACCATAGCCGCCTCCACCACCGTAGCCGCCTCCGCCGCCATAACCACCACCCCCAGAACTTCCGCCACCAAACTTGCCCATCAGGCCTCCGAGCTTGCTCGATAACCCTCCTCCACCGCTGCCTATGGGTAGAGAATTAGGGTGCCAATCGCAAGTAAAGTGTATATACATACCTCGTTGATCAGGATACTGTTGGCCATAACCTTGCTGTGGCGGGGGACTCGAGCCATAGCCGCCATATCCTTGAGGGGGTGGCTCTGATTATATCCTCCTTGAGGAGGTCCACCGCCATATCCTCCNTGCTGATTGTTGTATCCGTAACCTCCAGGGCTTTGGTTGTATCCTCTGTTCTCTGGCGGAGGCGGTCCTCCAGGGGGAGCATACTGACCAGGGGAAGGCACCGGAGGAGGAGGCCCAAGCGGATGTGTCCAACTCGTTACGGGAGGTTGCGCAAGAGTGTTTACATAGAACCTAATCGAAAGCAAACATTCAAGGGGTATTCAAGACTGTTATCACTACTCGCACGTACCATGCTTTATAGCTAGATAGCGGTTTGATAAATAGCCGATCTCGCTGTCACATGTAGCAATCAAACATGAACTCACTTGCTGTCGAATTGTGTTATCCATCCATGAGGCAACTCCCTCGAGTCTGGGTTCACTGGGGGAGGGGCGCCATAGGCAGGTGGAGGGACAGACATGAAAGTATTGGTCAAAGCTGTGAAATGATCGCGAGGTAAAAGGCTTGGGAAATCAACGGTCTTATAAATGGTTACTTATAATCGATTGCGCATCGCATCACGCAGTCGTTATTTCTGAAGGCTTAGACGACACGATAATAGCACATGACATGAATGACGGTCGTATTATGGACAAAACATCATAGCTGTTGAACAAACTAGTACGACGAACAAGGGGCTTGAGTAGCGTACAGGATATAGAGAAATTAGAAATGAATAAAGATTGAGCAAAGGCTAGTGAAAAGTGTTCAGGATGCGCGTGCGTGGAACGAAGCCCAAGAGTCAAGAATTAGAACAACAAAAGTGCATTACAGTATTTCTTTGTAGCCGGAGAAAGGGGGTGACCAAAGGGTGGTATGTGAGCGGAGGGCGTCCTTTGGAAGTTCGTGTGTGCAAGGCTACTTCTTGCTTCTCTGTTTCTTCGCCGGAGGTGCCCTCTGGTCCTCCTCGGATTCTGAGCTGTCCTCGTCCTCTTCTTCCTCTGAATCCGTCGACTGCGCTCGTTTAGATTTTCCAACAGGCTTTTCGTCCTCTTCTTCGTCCTCTTCCTCAGAGGCATCTTCTTCCGAGTCCGATTTGACTGGTGGCTGAGGCGTTGCAGCCTTGGTTTTCTTTGACTTCTTCGACTTATCATCCTTTGCAGCGTTCACAGCTTTGGCGGCCTTCGTCTCCTGGGCCTTCGCCTTACGGGCTGCTTTTTTGCCCTGGGTTAAGGAAAGGATTAGCAACAATGAAGTATGTGAATATAATGAATTCATTACCTCTGCAGCTGCGACCAATGCAGCATCATCTGCAGCAATCTGATCCGGGGAACGAGCTCCGTAGGCACTCATCTCGGCAGCATACCGTTCTTTGTCGGCAGCAACCTGGCTATAGTAGGCCTGGGAAGAACGCCACGTTCAGCATAGGAAAACGAAGTAAGCAACTCGGAACTCACCTCCTTATCGTCTTCCGACATGTCTGCCCACATCTTTGAGCACGTCGTTAGAAGGTCCTTGTGCAGCATTTCCGGATTCTTCTGCTTGAGCTCGTGCCGAATCTCATTCTGGAATAGGATATATGCAGATGCTGGACGTTTGGGGGCATTGGGGTCCTTGTGTTTTACCGCGCGTTTTCTCTTCCCGCCTTCAACACCATTGACCACCATGCCAGCGTCGGCGTTGAACGAGATCTGGTGGACGGCGTTGGCAAAGGCTTCGGCCATCTGCACACAACGCTTCATGCTGTCAGCAACACTGATGATACTTTGTTCATACTAGAAAGTGAAGGTGAGGACAAAAACGCGTAAAAAGGGGCTATGAGGGGGCGTACTTGCTGACGATGGTGTTCGAGTGTCGCGAGTCCGTCAACCATGATGATGATGATGGGGGTTAGGTGAAGAGAAAATAGATGGACGAGGCGGGATTAAATAGTCCAGAGGTCAGAAGGCCAACAATGGAACGATGAAATTTTTGACTAGGAACCCTTTGAGTCAAATTTTTTTGTAGTGATCCAAGTGTCTCAGGTTAGAAAAATAAAGACCTGTCAAGAACCAATAACAAGTAATAACAAAGGGCTAGGCCGCGTGGTACTAGTACAAATTTATTATGAATCGTGATCGTCCGGCTCACTTTCATTACAAAAAGATAAGGCTTGTGAAATTGTCTGGTCTACATGTGTCGAGGCATAAACCTCAAGAGTATCGATCGTTTTTTTTCGTTAGGCTCGTTACCATAGAGTGTTCCAGGGTATTCCAAACTGAACTTCGGAAAAATAGATCAGAATGAACCTAACACGCTTCAAAGGAAGTAAGTAATCTCTGATCGTGCATACATAGGATTCAATTTCAAACGCGGAGCTTTTGGCTATCGGTTGTAGTAATAGTATTAGTTTCATCATGGCAGTTTGTAATGTTCACAAATGTCCCGAGGGGTGAAGGTATATGCACCACCGCTACTAAACTTTACAAGACCGCAGAGCCATAATAGACAGTTGTAGAACATTCAAAGGATAGTGCATGCTTTGAAATCGCGTGGAGGACGTCTTCGAAGGTACACACCTATGAATATCAGTCTGGGGTAAGTTATCAAGATGGTGAGCGGTTGTTTGATATTTTTTGGGGGATTTCCGTGAAATGGACCTCATGTGTCCGGAAGTCCAGAAAATACATACTGGTGGCAGAAGGCTAGAAGCGGAGGTTGTTTGCCACAAGAGGCCATAAGACATCAGCCACTGGATGTCCTCTTTGGGAGTGTGGGAAATCAAATTGCCTTTTACGGTAGCGGAGCGTAGAGAAACCCACAAGCGAGTTTCACTCTTGAACACGAACGATAAAGCGAGCATTAAGGGTGCCCCACCTCTGTCAGGACACCGTAGACACGACCGCAGACTTTTCTTGCTGGATCCTGGCTGGAGGTGCTGAGAAAAAGTAGTAATTCCGCAAACAAGGCTGTTGGAAACGAATAAACAGAACCAAAAAAGTTTACGAGGACTGGCAGCGTTCAGCTAGAATGGATCACCAGAATTTTATGAATGCATGGCAGCAGTCAGCACAGTTGCTTTCTGAGTCGTCACGGCAGTCGTCGACAATTGACGAGTTTCGCCCGTCGGCGGCTACCCACCAACCGTCCACACAAACATCCGCTCAGCCATTCGACATCAATGAGTTAATGCAAGATATTGCAGGTGAGTGCTGTATTATCGGCTTCTCTATTCATGTGTTGACAATAAGACTTGTGGCCAGGGACATCCTCCACGTCTGCATCGCAATCTTTTTATCCGACATACAGTTTCTTCCCGCCGAATGGCAACCAGTTCAACTCGACGCCGGCCAGCACGAACTTTGGNTCCTATCTCCCTCTGTCCAACTATTCTTCCCTGAATGGTGCAACATCGAGTTCGATCAGCCNTACATCTCTCACGCAGCCCAGCCCAATACAACAGCAACATCAGCACCAACCTCAGCATCAGACGACCTCTCATCCTCCTCGAACTTCTTTACCACCGCAGTCCATGATAATAGAGTACGTTCTTCGTATCTACTTTTTTAACAAATAGGCATGGGAATCATGGTATGATGAGCAAGTGTGGAGTCGCGCGCATATCCTAAACCCATATGAGATAAAGAGCTGAGCGTAATTATCCAAATGCGCATGTCGCAGCAATCAGTACCTTGGAGTACTCCTTTAACTCGCACGATCCCATGCCTCTTTGAGAACGTTGAAGGAGCTGGCTGACATTGTGTTTTAGTCCCAATTTAACCCTCAATAACTCCCGTAATACGGAAATTCCGCAGACATATTCACACCCTGTACCCTCCACTCAACCGCCCCCTCAGCCCGCTCAAAATGGCTCACATCAAGCTGCTGCGTATCTTCCCACCTTTGGGCCCGCTTTCTTCCAGTACCTTCAGCAGGAGCAACAACGTCAGTCTCAATCACAGCAACAGCAACAACAACAAGGTACATTGTCACCGCAGGTTTTGCATAACCCCTCTCCGCCGATAAACACCATGATTTCCACTCCGTCAGCCCCACCAATGTTATCTCCAATTAGTCCATCGCAATTCTATCCGACAGGGCTATCTCAGTATCCTACTTCCTCCTCATCGACTTCAACATTAGTACCTCCACGACAAGGACCTTCGCCAGAACAACGACGGATTCAGTTCATTACCTCCATCAAACCCCTTCTCCAGCCTTCCCATTTCAGCGGTGCTGGTGCCGTCCAAACGTTAGCGGGACGCATAGCGGACTATGGTATCCTAGAAGTCGACGCYTCAACGCGTATGGAGGTGCTAACGAAGATTCGCGATGGCGCAGGGAATCATTACTTTCGGGCATGGGGAGAGAACCCAGAAGCGATGGACATCACTCGGGAATGGCTGAAAACCGGCTTCTCAGCCAAGTCCGATAGTCCTTTGGTCGAGACAGTCATGCCGCTACTCCATGTAAGTTCTTTTGCACCTTCTCCCATGACCCAACCCTACCGCCTAGAGAACCGTTTGAACTATGTTTGTATTGATGGGCGACTATTTATTGTAGATTATTGATCGACTGCCTCTTTCGCTTGAAAACCTCAAGGCATCTAAGATGGGTAAGCTGATCGTCAAAGTGGTCAAGGAGACCCAGATATCTGGTGAGTTTGATCACCCCGTTTTCCTTCTCCCCTTCTGCACATGCCCGTCCCCCCGGCAGGATTTCGCACGAAGAACAGGAACTGCCTCCTGATGCTTGACCTGCTGACTAATCAAAAAAGCGATGCACTTGTGAGACGAATTGATACTCGTTTACGACAATGTTTTGTGCTGTCCCGTACATGCCTCCTTCCCATCCCTCCCTTTTTGCGTATATAACATTGAGAATGTATCTAACGAGTTCCTTGTGTTTTTTTCTACCCCTGTTTGCATAATGGCACAGCGGTCAAGGATATGGCATCGAATATCGAACGAAGATGGAGAGAAATGGTGTCCAGCGAAACGCCGAAGAGTGTTGCGGCAAAACAAGATTCTGAGGGTAAGTCATGTCACTTCGTCGTCCTGTATCCACTTCCTTGACGCAATGATGCAGATACCAAGTCCAAGAAGCGGAAACTAGGTGAGGCGGTGGCGAGCAGGGCAGCACCGCCACAGAAGAAGTCTGCATTGGGGACAGGAAAACCGATATCATCCTCCAGTCTTGCTGCTGCATCTGCAAAGAAAAGGGATGTCAAGCCCGCATCTTTGTCGTCAGCACCAGCCATGGCGAGCAAGACCGACTCGTCCTTCTTCTCTGCTCCCAAACCGAAGCCAAAACTACCAAGTTTCAAGAAGGCCCAGGTGCCAGTGAAGACTGAAGTCGCTCAACCCTCTGCCATAGATCCATTTCAAGAAGCATTGAAGGCAATGAAAGGGCGGAGGGAGTCACCTGCAGCTTCGACTCCACCCAGTGCAGGCCAGGGTCCCATGAACGTCGATTCACCATCTGCTCCTGGAATTAGCAAGTCCGGGAGGAAGAAGAAATCTGTGACTTGGGCCCNTGATGGAAAGTTAGAGTTGGTGAAGTTGATCGAACGAGCTGTCTACGATGACGATCCAACTGATGTGCGTAGCTTTGTCGATACATGCCTGACCATTATATCGATGTCTGTATATAGGGTGTTCACACATCTCATAACCTTCGGGACTTGGATCGTGGTGAAGGTGCAGCATTACATTTCCACCTCTTTGAAGAGACCTTGGATTGGTACGATCCTTTACGTGAGTCCATGAAAGCTCCTTGATGTCGGGATTTACTGAATCCTATTTCACAGTGGTGGAGATACCAGAAGATATTGGTTTGAAGGAGCGTGGCGAGAACAGTCAAGAAAGGGCTACGCAGGAGGAGCGGGAGCTAACGGCGTTGGGTGCGGTCTATATGACGCCCTCGCATATTCCAGATTCTCCAGGAGAACCTGCCAGCGTCATACCTGAGGAGGACGTCGACAAGGAGGCATTACCGATGACTTCAGGTCCAGAAGTTGACGCCATCTTTTGGAATGAACCGCCAACGGCGGTACAACATCCATTATTAGGTGGTTCTGTCGCTGATCTATTAGCCAATTTGGTGGGGGCCAGCGCTATTCCTCAGGCCATGGGAGGCCAGGATATGTCGTTACCATCTGAACAAATTACGCATGCTATGCATCAGTTTGCGCAGTTCGGCGGGTCAGCCACTGGAACTTCACAGCCCACGGTGCCAACTTCGGGAGGAAATTTCTGGACTGGACTACCTCAGAATTCATTTGGGGGAGCGAGTGAGTTGAGCAATGGTCAGCAAGGGTTTTACGACGAGTCCAACGGTCATGATCGAGATCGGTGGTCCTCCGATGGCAGAGGTAGAGGTAGAGGTCGGGGTCGGGGAAGAGGCTTCGGTCGATTTGAGGAAGGGTATAAACATAATAAAAGAAAAGTCTGCAGTTTCTTTCTCCAAGGAAGGCAAGCGTCAAGCCCAGACCCACGGGAAGATGTGATAACTGATCACGTGTCTATAGATGCAAATACGGGGATCAGTGCGATTTCGCCCACGAATACACACCTCAATGAACGACCTAGATTAATGAGAGGTTTCTTGGGTGCCATAGTTCTGTTCACTAGGTTCTGTGCAGGGGTGCCGATGCCGCATGTACCATATAACATTATTTCATTTTCTGCATCCACGACGCATTCTACATACAATATCTTGTTGCCAATCAATTTACAATCGCATGCTTATTATCGGCCTTCATTTCACCAAGCCCAGCTAGAGTCGCACAGATTCGCACGACTTGGTAAGTACACTGTCTCCAATAATCTTCTTTTGGTGCTCCACGACTTTCCCAAGTCGATTTCAAAATCCAGCTGGTTCCCGGCCGCGCCGGTGCCGGTGTCATATAAACGCGCGGAAGAGCCCCTGAGTAAGTCCTTCGTTCATTTGACCCACCATCCTGTGACCTAGGCCTCAAGAAAACCTACAATTCGTCTACTTTCATATCCTAAACTCTTTTAATACCTTCGATGAATTCTGTGACTGTTTCCAAACTGGAGGATAAACCTGTTTTCCTTCAACGTTTGGTCCCTCACCTCTTCACGACGTCAAGGTAAGCCGCTGACGGTTACTTCGTGTCACATACTCATATATACGCCCACCTTAGGAAGAGGTTATCGAGGCTTCTCACACGTCCCAAACATGCAAAAAGGTGCGACTAAATGACATCCTTGACCTCCATCGTGAATCAACTACCTTAACTATACAGTAAATTGGGGCCGGCTCTTGAGCCCGGCGAGCAACAACATCCTGTAACGGATAAGCCTATTGGGCTTCACCCGAGACCTCGAAAGAAACGACCGATGCAGCCTTCTGAGGATCGCCCTGGCAATGTAAACAGGTGAGCGTAGACCATGCATCTCCCGGGACCTACAATGCTATAACGCGTCCTCACATATATCTTAGGCGCGGTAAGTCTGCAGTTAGCATGTACGCTTCAAATTGGTTAAGAGCTTGTCTGTAGACAAGTTTCGTAAGGATCTGTGGTTCTCAAGTAAAGTTGACCTCAAAGCGACTTGTTCTTTGGAAAGCCTGAGTCTGGATCATAAACTTGGCCAAGCACATCCACGAGTGAATCTTTCTCACGTAACCTATCTTCATCCTTTTCTAATTCCTTTGGCTAGGGAAGATAACTATCCAGTTCTCCGGAACCCTTCCCAACAATCGACCATGTCGGTCCCCTCCTTGGAACTCAGTCCAATCTATAGTACTGCGCGGCAGGGCTCCCGACAAGGACAGGAATCATGCGAGCCTTCACCCACTGGAAAAAAGGGAGAAAGGTCTATGACCCTGTGGCGCCAGAAGATGACRAAGTATTATTTCCTGTCTATTTGATTTATAAGGTGGAATTTTGGTTTAATTGTCAAAGTGGTGTTGTGCTAGCACTACATGTAATATGTCACGTATGATTGAAGGAGCTGCAACTGGTAGTATATGAAAATCCTATGCAGCATGAANGTTGATTGAGTAGTTGTCGAGCTCGGTGTTGCTAGTCTGTTCAAACTTCAGTCCTAAACTGGTACATCTCTGAGTGAATCTTGAAATTTGCCACAGCGACAATCGTTGACACTGATTTTACCCCGCCCCACTTTGTTCAAAACGTGGGGTCGTGACTGAAGCAATTCTAATGAATGACGAGCCACCAACATCTCCCACATCTCCCACATCCCCTGTCGCATCGTATCCCCCGATAGCACAGGATGAATATAGAAGCAGAGCTCCGGAGTTCTATGGTTTTGTTGCATGGATATCAACCTCCTTTCTATTCGTCATCTATGTCCTGTGGGCGCTACTTCCAGACCATTGGATCGAATGGTGTGGCGTGAGCTGGTATCCCTCAAGGTGCGTACATCTTCGTACTATGTCCGTCATCTAACGCTCTAGTCTAGGGAATGGGCTATCCTTTTACCTTCCTATTCGATCATACTTGTTYTGTTAACATACTGCGTGTATTTTGCTCTAGCATTGTATCAGACCCCATCCTTCTCCTCTGTGAGCTCGTTCACAGGTACTTTGGATGTTTATCACATTCAAATTTAGTTCTTACCAAGAATACAGATTCGCGCACGGTATACCCGTCACAAGCCGACGGTGTTCAGACTCCTAATCTAGCCTACGCAAGGTCAAATGCAATTCCGGAACTATATGATATACCGATAGGAACTGTAAACAGGGTGTTGTACAGCCAGAGAAAGTACAAGGCCGAGGGCAAGAAGTGAACGAGGTACCGATAAATGGGTTTATCGTTACTGGGTATATACTTGCCATTGCTTTGCCTCTTGAGAAGTGTATGAAAGCACTATGAGCTGAACACGTTGACGTTCCTGTAATAGACCGCGGCCACCCTAATTACTACATTAACCCAGAATCACTGTCCTATTACACGCACTTGCAACAGATTCGTCGCACAACCAGCTCTTGTGACGAGCAGTTAGAAACTCTCAGAACCTGTAATACCTAATGCTGCTCACTCATAACACTCCGAGGTAATTCCCGTTCAACCTACGTTATGAAGTTTCGGATGGAGTTTACTCCAAATGACGCCTCAGTAAGTCAAGTCACGTCAAGCAACTGGAAAAATATAGCCATGGTCTCAATTTTATAGGTYGAAACTTTTCACAGCGCAGGCTTGTGGTATTCAGATGGCAGCAGGCACATGTTAATCAGAGCTCTAGTAGCTCACTCTGGGCGCCACGCNATGATGTAATGTGTCGGAGTTTCAAATGCGACGCTTAGGGCAAGATCGAAGATTCACCATAGAGTTCCTCCATCGTCGACACCTCCAAAAATGGTGAGTCCAAGCTCTGCTGTCCCGTAATTTGCCTTCCAAGCGTCTACTGCATGTCCTGTTACAATCATACTCTGTCTATGAGATCCTAGGACGTCGACATTCGCTGGATGCAACGATATACTTCTGGATGTCAATATCTAACCCTAATGCTTTATAGGCTAAGGCAAAAGCACCCGCTACTTCTAGCGGAGGAAAGGCAGCAAAGAAGAAAAAGTGGTCCAAGGGCAAGGTTAAAGACAAAGCGCAGCACGCTGTCTCCCTAGACAAAGCTACTTTCGACCGTATCATCAAGGAGGTGCCGACATTCAAATTCGTCAGCCAGAGCATTCTCATCGAGAGGCTGAAAGTAAATGGATCCCTCGCTCGTATTGCAATTAGACACTTGGAGAAGGAGGGGCTGATCAAGAGGATCGTCCACCACTCTTCACAATTGGTGTACAGTGAGTTCTTCCTCGACTCTTTTCTGCTTTTGTTATTAAACCCAATTTAGCGAGAGCAACAACATCCGACTAAACTCTCTCATTTGTATCCTTCTGTCATCTTTTGTCTTCTGCATGCCATCACCATGTTTAGTCTATATGTACATTGCAAACCAATCCACATGCTCTGAAAACACATCGGTTTTGTCCATGCCGCCTCGTCTTTATAACTTTCTGCCGTGTTGGAAAAAATTGGGACGATGGGACCGTAAGAGCCTCTTTGCGACGTCCGTGGTCGTGGTCAATCAACAATGAAAGAAAGATCAATGAATATGTGGAACTTAAGCAAGATGCAGCCCTACGTATCAAGTCTGTCCTTTTGGTGCTAATCTCCACATACCATCCCGAGTGACTACGAGGCCCTCTCTTCTGGCAGCATCCATGAAGGCGGACAATTGCTCAAGAGTCTGATCATACCCAGGAGCAAACCTAAGCATGGTTTGAATGCGATCGAGTGACAAGGCGGAGAGATTTGTGAGCATTCCTTCGATGAACTAGGAAATCGGTAATCACTTGAAAAAGAACGAGACTGAACTCGGATGGACGTACCTTCCAGTATATCCGCATCTGTTCTGCTTGTTGCTGCTGTGGATTGGTAGCTGAAACAACATCTACTGGACCTGGCACTGGTTATATCGTGTTAGCTTCGACGGTGGGAATCAGTCTTCGGTGAATATCTCACCAATCCTATGTCCATCTCGCACAGTACGGCCCTTCTCAGCGACCTCCAGGAGTTCAAATGTATCATCATCAGTGTCTGATTCCTTAAGAACACCTAGGTCTACCCAGGTCATGAGCGCCTTTAAGGCGGCAGCACGATCTACAGTTCCGACGCTAGATATCAAGTCCGAAATGGTCCAAATATCTACCATAGGCTGCATAAGTATCAGAAAAAGATGTCTTTGAATTTCATACTTTTGGTAGAGAACAGCTCGATAAAAGCTGCCTCGAGAGGAGGGACAGTCTCATTGATCGTCCGATCTTCCAACTGCAATTCAAGGTCAACTGTTCCCAGGTGAGGCAACCATCGCAATCGCTTGTCAGGCTTGAAGGTACTGAACTCTTTTGCATATTGTTCCTGCAGTCTAAACGAGGTTGACCTTAGTTTGTTTGTCAGAGACTTCACAAGGGCAAGGTGCTTACTCCTGGAATTGGCCAGGCATACGAATGTCCCCTGAGTCAAGAAGTGGCCAAAAGTGCTTGGATATGATAGTGGGNTGGATAATCGACTATTGTAATACATATCAGCGCACGACAAAAACAGGGACGGAAAAAAGCAAACAGGTTTTTGGCTTTGAACGTGGCCGTCGATCCTCTTAGAATCCGTCATGTCTTTTAACATGACCTCGCAAACTTGCAACGCCGCTTCTCCAAAGCGGATCTTCAAAATTTCTATGTTTCTTCGCTCCCTCTCGACCTTCTCTTGGTTCTCATCGCGTATAGCCAACAATCTTTGCGCTAGCAACACTTGTAGTTCTTTGACGAAGAGGTCTTTGGAATCGTATATGCTAACTAGTGTGCTGATCACATCGCTGGGTTTATTCGTGCGGAAGTCTAACAAGATTGAATGCAGTGAGACCGACAGCTGAATCCAATATTACCGTGCACTATACCTGGTCCAGCGTCAATGGGCTCTGGTTCCCAATTAGGATCATTGAAATCTTCGTAGTCCGTTTGCTGTAACGGTTGGATGGGGTCATTTTCGTCCACCAGTGAATCACCACTGTCGTCGTCTCCGACAAGGTTAGCCACTATGCATCGGATAGTGTCTGGCCGTTCCCTAGGAGCTTAGTTTTACTACYTTCGAGAATAATTGTGGAACTAGACGAGACAGACACACCTGAGATACCTTCGAATCGGATCAGCCACTTTGAAGAGTAGAACGCCAGGTGGGTCGATGATACGCAGACACTTGATTGTAGCAACATACTGCGACAGTATTAAACGGGTATCAGCCCCCGGATGGAGGAGTCTTTTACGGTTTCTAATAATCACTTATGAGCCTTCGTAAGTATGCCGGTGCGGTCGCAGAGACATACGCCTTGCGTAGTGCGTGTACAAGAGAAGTGCGCTGGTCTACCCTTTGTAAACATTCTTTCAGATCGAGAAGTGCACCGTTAGAATCTGGAAAGTCGATGATGATGTCAAATATTTCTCGTGTTCTGGAAGAATCCGTCAAGCGTTCGGAAGTTGCACGATCCCCTCAAAAGCGTACCTGAGATCACACAAAGTTTTCGCCATATGAAAATCGAACCTGGAGCCAACATTTTGTAGCATGATTTTGGCATCGGATTCTAGAATTCCAAGCNTCATCAGTACTCGCTTGTGAAGGATACCAGGAAATCCTCACCGTTTGAAGCACCTCTGGCATACATTAACAACATCCATGGTACGATCTTCTCTGTCATCCAAGYTCTAAGCTCTTCCACCATCGGTTGCTCCCACTGTCCAGCGCAAGCGTTGAGGATGTAGCTCTCAATGTTCTCATACCCAACACTAGCAATGATACTCTCATAACGATCCAGGAGTCCCAGTATCTCGAAGATTTCCCATGTTTCGGAAGGCCCGAGAGGTAGGGAAATCGTTCGAGTTGGATTTGGGGAGGGGAAAGTGGCTTCACAGAGCGCTTTGAAGCCACTGACGAACGATGGCGGCAAAGACGAGAAGAGATTCGTTTGGAAGGTGAGGATGTATGATGAACGGAGCGTATGACCGAATCTAACTTGAGAATTTGAATATCTTAGAGTAGGAAACCATAATTTCGTACGCACTCATCAACAGGCTGCCATGCATTATACCACTCTAGGATTCGATTCACAAGATGTGCTATCACTGTCGGATCCGATGATTCCTCCATGAGATATAGATAAGCGAACGAGACTGAAACAACTATTCAAATGCAGATGTGCACCTCATACATCATCAAGAAGTGAGCAATGTCGTTCTGTATCAAGTGGAAACTCTTTCGGACATCCTCTATCTCAATATTTAGAGCAGTAGAATCAGTGATATAGTAAACATACATACCCTGAAATGATTCTATCAAAGCAGCGAGTCGCCGACGTCTAACTACGCAGTCAAATGCTGCTTTGACTACCGCAAAATCTACAGGTCAAGGGTTTCACCAACGTTAATTCCTCAGATCAAACACTGAATAGAGTTGAGGTTCACCTGAGACTTTCTCGGGCTGGTTAATATCCCAAGGTCGTAAGAAATCAGAGCATATTTTCCAAGCCTAGTCACAGCAGGCCCAATCAATGAATACGCGTTGTGTTCCAGTTGGCTAACTAACTGACCTCACTAAATGTGATCAAGCCAGAGATTCCAGGTCTGTCAAAATTAAGACGCGTAAATGCTTCTTGCCATTTTGCGGCGACCTGGCCTCTAAGTATGTCGGTGGCCATAGAGCGATGTTGGTGTTAAAAGAACATGGAACATACAGGACGATGACTCATCATATGTGATCTACGTCGATCCGCTATCCGTTACCGCGGTCCCGAGACCTTTTCTCAATATTGTACCACCACCAAGTTCTGACATCTCAGAAAGCAACCAAAAGATCCCCAAGAGTCTTTAAAGATATCCTCCGATTTTTAAAAGTACTGAATTCATTGCGTAAACTGAACCAGGCGCAAAGCTTTTTCACTCAATCACAAAAATCGTTGTACCACGCCACCTTAGATCTTCCTGGGATCTTGTGCTTTCCACAAAATTTCAGCTCTGCGGCGCCCTGCCAATCAGGATCKTCGAAGGCCCATGGTGCAAAATAGTTGGGCGAGCCCNTGGATGCAATATTTTCCGGCGGCATTTCCATCCAGATACACCTCGCAGCGACTCATCGATGGCAAGGACCGACCCCCGAACTTCAAAGCGCCAAATCTTTTTAGGCTTCAATCTTGAGCTCATCCCGATTTTTTCCTCGGCAGTAAGTACGTACTGATCACCTATCGATGCTCACCGCTTAAATGCAGACCATCTTCGGGCCACAAGAAGAGAGTCTGAAGAGATTGCCATGCAGGTAACAAAGCCTGCGATTCCACCCTGGCGTACAACTAGTAGCACACCCATTGGCAGGCAACGAACTTGAAGGAATGATGTTCGACGTTGGCTCTGAGTATCATTCTAATCAACCTCAGGTGTACATATTATGAAG
Source organism: Chondrostereum purpureum (assembly GCA_004354395.1). Classification (NCBI taxonomy): domain Eukaryota; kingdom Fungi; phylum Basidiomycota; class Agaricomycetes; order Agaricales; family Cyphellaceae; genus Chondrostereum; species Chondrostereum purpureum. The sequence continues at coordinate 353 of LBLO01000718.1, read as the reverse complement.
CACTTCTGGGCCGACTGTGTCGAACAGGTCTTTCTCTATAGACTATGCGTCCAAGCTTCGGTTTGTTCTTCGTCATCGCGAGCGTCTACTTATTAGCTCGAGCTTGTCAACGGCACGGATCTAGAAGTTGACAGCTATTGTTGACCCTCTCAAACCAGTACGAATCATTCATTCTCCTGAGGCTCCTTTGCGTCCCGGATCCCGAACGTGGTGTCTTTGGTGGCGACGAGGNTAGAATGCTCAGGTTCTCCGCCCATCTTCTAGCAGCTTTTATCCGAGATAGTACCAAAGCTGAGGAACAAGACAAGAAGACAAGTTCAGGTCTCCGACTTCTCGCCCATTCTATCATTGAC